>JAHPZR010034089.1:0-14704 GCA_019787425.1 Platygyra sinensis | reverse complement strand
TATAACGAGAATACACAAGTCAAAGAAACTTTAATAGTATTATAAAGTTGAATTGACAAAATAACTATTGAAATTACTTCCATCTAAGTGTCGGGTGTGCAAACTGTCTCTGATTGTAAATAAGTCAATATTAGATCCCTCACACAGAAGCGGGAGGAAGGAGCGCGAAGCTTAACTATGGAATCCGGTGTCCCACTGGGCCCCGGTAAGTTCCACGTAGTGGTTCTAGTTACTAATTTATTTATACTCACATGCAGGCAATGCCAAGTTTACAATCTGTTGATAGGAGATAATTCTGTCGTATCGTAGGGGTCAGCGGTATTCGCCGCATGAGCCAGTAGGGACGTCATGTCTGGGCACGCTATTATGTCCGCCAATAAATATTTTATAACATACGTACTTTGACTTACTTGACGTTCCTTGTCGTCCTTGAGGGTGCTTGACTTACTTGAGGCATGCTTCGACTTACTTGACGGTAGCCTGACATACTTGAGGTGCTTGTCTTTCTTGACATGCTTGTCTTACTTGAGATGCTTCGCTTACTTGAGGTGCTTGACTTACTTGACGTGCTTGACTCACTTGAGGTGCCTGACTTACTTGAGGTCTTGACTTACTTGCATAGGCGTACGGGCACCCTCGGACTTGGGGGGGCGGTGACCTTATTGCCCGAAAAATTACAAAATGCCCGAAAGTGTCAGTTGTATATACGTACTCAAATCGCAGTAAAAACAAAAACGTTTTCAATTCTTACGTCTAATGAAACTGTTATCATTACGGAAACACAGCCGAATTCCGATTTTTTGGAACATCCAAGGGAACTGATAAAAATTGCTTTTAAAAATCGGACAGTTCGTGAGGAGAGGGAAACGACTATTGGTTTGAGTTATCGGGAGGATCGAAAAAATGAGGGTTAGAGAAATCAGGATTCCACTGTAGTTATTTTGAAACATTGCATACTCCTAGCCTATGACTTCATTCGACAGCCTGGTAAAATCAGAAACTTATAAAAGAAACAGTTAATTGTTCCTCTTGCGAGAAGTTCAGGAAAATTTTAAACCGGCACTTTGCGGAGCTATTCAAAAGGGCTCTTTTCAGAGCCACCACAAAGACATACGTCTTGGCAGGAGCCCATCTTGGTCGTCCTTTGCTTTCATCCTTTTGTCACTAATGGAAATAACATCATGGATTCCCACGGTACACATTTAATTGACATATGGCTTTTCCAAAACCCTTACCCTATTTATGACCAAAATCTGTGATATTCCCTACCATAGGCGTACGAGCCGGGGGGGCGGGGGGGGGGGGGCTGCAGCCCCCCCCTCCAGTCGCAGAAAATTTTGAGATTTTTCGGGCAAAACGCTAATGATTCGGGCAAAAGTACTCGGGAGAAAGTATTCTAAAAGGTACTCAAGGCCTGGCTTGTAGGTTACTTTCACTAGCGTTTGTCTTGTCAAATCGGAGTTAAGGTCAAATGATCTAAGGATCCACAATTGCAGGTATTCTGTTTTGGAAAAGCCATATGTCAATTAAATGTGTACCGTGGGAATCCATGATGTTATTTCCATTAGTGACAAAAGGATGAAAGCAAAGGACGACCAAGATGGGCTCCTGCCAAGACGTATGTCTTTGTGGTGGCTCTGAAAAGAGCCCTTTTGAATAGCTCCGCAAAGTGCCGGTTTAAAATTTTCCTGAACTTCTCGCAAGAGGAACAATTAACTGTTTCTTTTATAAGTTTCTGATTTTACCAGGCTGTCGAATGAAGTCATAGGCTAGGAGTATGCAATGTTTCAAAATAACTACAGTGGAATCCTGATTTCTCTAACCCTCATTTTTTCGATCCTCCCGATAACTCAAACCAATAGTCGTTTCCCTCTCCTCACGAACTGTCCGATTTTTAAAAGCAATTTTTATCAGTTCCCTTGGATGTTCCAAAAAATCGGAATTCGGCTGTGTTTCCGTAATGATAACAGTTTCATTAGACGTAAGAATTGAAAACGTTTTTGTTTTTACTGCGATTTGAGTACGTATATACAACTGACACTTTCGGGCATTTTGTAATTTTTCGGGCAATAAGGTCACCGCCCCCCCAAGTCCGAGGGTGCCCGTACGCCTATGTTCCCTACCCTATTTATGACCTGACCCTTAATTCAAAACCCTGTTTCAGAGCTGCGTTATAATTAGTTCCTTAGTTCCGACCATACCGTAATTTAAACATAAATGTGAAGGGCTTTTGTTGATTTTCTTTCGATAATAATGAAAAAGTGACTTGTACTTAGAAACACGCCTATATCAAGGCTAGAGTGCAAACACCATACCCCATTTATGACCAAAATGGCCAAAATTGGCCAAATCGATACCCTATTTATGGCCAAAACGGCTGAAAAACCATACCCTTTGGGGCCGCACATACCTATATAGCCCATATAAAGGGAGTACCCCCCCCGGGTCAAGGCAGGAGATCTAGCGAGATAACTTCAAGATTTTATTCGGAAACGATTCGAATTTTTACTGCAAGTATCATTTACTCGCAATGTTTTGCTCTGTATTTACAATGTAAGGCCTGTAGTCTTTTCCTGCAATTCAAAAGGCCATTTCCGAGTTGCCTTGTGTGCGTCTAAACGAGTCTTCGAGAGAAACCATTTAGGCCCCGTCATGATGTCACTCTGAAAACGTACCAAAGCAGTGTCGGAGAAATCTGAAAACCTGGGCCGGGTTGTTCGAAAGCCGATATAAGTTAACCCAGGACTGAATTAACGTTAATTACAGCATTATCTTTTTTGTTTAAAAATGTTTTTCACCTCTAACATTTGGTGTAGTTTGAGATTTCTACAGCTAAGAACTGCAGGGGGAACAATATAAACAGAACACCTCGCCAAAAAGTTACAAAACTGAAATCAAAATTCTCGGTTAGCTTAATCAAGCTTTGAACAACCCGGCCAAGCGCAACAATCACCTGTCATTCTGGTTTGTGTCTGAGGAAAACTCGAGCGGGAAATCGCACAAAGGTTCCGTTTTCAAAATGTTTTCCGTTGACACTAAAACTTAGACTTGCCACAAGATGATCTTAAGGGACAAAGTCGCGAACTGCGAAACCAGCAGGCCAGGAAAGAATCATTGGAATGGACTTCTAGAAAGTCTTACTAAAACGCAAAGCCTGCGTTTCCAAATTCCTCTGATCTGTAGAGAGTTTTTGAAAAGCTCCGTTTTCGTGCAGATTAGTGTGGACGGTAGGTGTAATTTTATTGAGTGAATTTCTCATACATTAAGTCAATTTTATTTCCTGATCTTCATACAAACTCTTAAAATTTGTTTGGGCTTCCAGTGCAGTGCTGAAATTCAAGGCAACTGATTTCCTCATCCTTAGCTTCAGTCGAATCTCTATTAAGCTGCCACTCCTACTAGGCGATCAGTAACCAAAGTCCTGATGATGGCTTTTCTATTGTTTTTTTCCTCTATTTAGCGATCACTATACATTTCCCCGAAGGCGGCCGTTTAATAAAGCTAGGTTGAACTGTATTTACCTTGTTAAACCGTATTCATGCCAATCTCTTGTAGAGTTTGATTAAGGTCAAAGTAAAACTGGAAAAGTCATTGAATTTTGTTAGAAAACTGAAGTAAAACTTCATGCTAATCTTTGATTGGCCCAAACTAAACAACCGAACCATGGTTGCCAAGCAAAATGTTTTTTTAATGAAGTGAGAAGTCTGTGTACTTACTAGCCTGAGTATCAGGCTTTTCTTTCTCGCGGGGTAGGAGAAGGAAGCACCGTCTTCAATTCCTCCCTACCACTACCCTCTTGCTAGGAAAGGCCTGATACTCAGGTTATGTACTTACCCACTGTCAAACACCATTGACGTCACCAGGCAAATTAAAATTAGCACAGCAAGCAACTTTACTTGGTTCATTTTCACCAAAATACTCCTTGATAGAAATTATCTGTAGGAAAAAGACTGAACTTTATATTGCGGCATAGTAGGACTTTTAACTAAATTATTTACAATAGCGGGCCAACTGACACAACATTTCAACCCAGAATGTCAGTCACTACGTGTTGCACACAATGGTCTCTCATTGCTGGTAAGACGGCCAAAAATGTGAAACATGTAAGCCTTAAAACGGAATCAGTAATGAAAGCTAAAACTGAATACGAGAAAAATACAATATAAGTTTTCTTCTTTTGTTTTTTTGTGTAGTACTCATATTGCTATAGAGTTTTACGCTGAATTATTTTCAGCGACTTAAGCGAGATTTTCCTCCACTGTTTTCCTTCGTAACAGTGAAACTAAAACTCGCTTAGATCACTTAAAAACTCAGTTGCGACATATAAACAAAAGAAGAAAGGGAAGACATTTGTTTGAATTTCTTTTGCGTAGTTCTAGCCACTAAATACGTTCATTAGCGCCCCATGCGAATTATTGAAATTACTGGCGAAGTTTCGCAAAATCATCATGTAAGAGGCCATACAACGATTTTCGTGCTTGAAATATCTCTGGTATCCTCACAGGAGTCTATGAGTGAAGCTCGAGTTTAGACAAACCTGAACTACAGTACAAAAATGACCCATAGCAGTATATCTCGACAAACAGTAAATTGTTCTTTACACAGCGATCATGCGAAGCATGTACATCTGATGTGTGACATCTGACAACACAGCATAATGCAAACAAACCTCTTATCCTTTCTCTGACCTTTACTCCACAAATTTGACCCTTAAGCTTTGGTTCAGGTGTGCCTTTTGAAAATGGTACTTTTAAAAATAAAAAGTGTGTTATCAGGAAAGCAACACTCTTGAAAACACATTCAGGATCAGATAACAAGTGATTTTATACCTGCCAACTCAAATACGTTTTCTGATTGGAGGAAAACGTGTCAATTGCCGAGGGTCAAAACTCACTAACTCTCTAGGGAAACAACAACATGAACTTTCGACTCACACGTGATCAGGTCGTGCTCCTTGAAGCCGCGGCAAATGTAAGAGCCAGCAGGCGTAAACTGGCAAACGATTTCTTCGCAGTATTTCTAGTTTTGAATTGGGAGGTATACCAAAACACTCAACGACTGGTCGGCCCCGCGGGAAACAGTGAGTTTTGTTTCCCTAGACCTCAATGTTGACCTCGACCTCAAACAAAACTCACTGTTTCCCTTAGGGCCAGTGATTAAGTGATCATAATGATTGATTAAAACTGACGAAAATACATTAAACCAAGAGATAATGTTGAATTTCCTGCTCTAAATTGGAATGCAAATAAAATGAAAAAGCACAATCTTTGTCTTCGTTCTGTTTTGCTCTCTAAAACGAAGCAAGGTCTCGCAACCAACAAACATCAGCATCGTACTGAACATAGAAGCATGCAGAAAATCTCATTTTCATTATTTACTTTGAAAGTACAAGAACAAGCCCCAACTAATGAATTTGACAGAGATAACTGATACAAAGAAATTTGTTTTTAATGGATGGAAGTGTCTTTTAGCAGCTTTTAACAGTTGGTGTTTTCTCACTAATATATATTAATGCCATTTGTGAATTTCATTTTCTCGAGGGTGTTGATTCTTAAATCTCGAGAGTGAAATTGTGAAATTCTAAGCGGTTCGCTTTGGAAGTTTTTTCTAAAATCGAGACAACGATCAAAAGACTAATAACATGAGAAAGGCTGAGTTGCTAGGAAACCTATCTACTGCGCGGCACTGGGACCTTGTAAACATGCTTTCTTGTACAATATATTACGCTGTGATTGCTGTTTAGTTTGGTTTAGATATTCAAAATACTGTTTTAGGAACATTCCATTTGCTCACGAAACGAGAAAAATGTTAAAATGTGGGTCCATTTTACTAAAAAGATAAATTGACTTTTTATATTGTAATGTTGAAAAGTGAAAGCTTTCGCGAAGCCATCAACATTTTTAATGGTTTTAAAAAATCACTTAAAATTAGGAAATGATATTTCCTTAGCAGGTTTCCTTTCTTTTATTGTAAAACACCCACATAGTAGATATAAATGTTATCATTAATAGTACTGAAGGGGAATCTCATTTGCCGCCAGAGAGATCAACTCTCCGAGCCGTTTTTGAAATTGACTTGAATTGAAACGATCCAGTCAGCCTGGATTACTGCAAGATGGCGGTAGGATGGAATGGTCTGAATGTCCCATGCCAACCTCGTTCTCAGCCGCCATCTTGAAAGCGGAGTAGACCCTGGGAACGAGGTTGTGTCCATGCATGTGTTCACCGTCAATATTTCTTTACAGTAACCGTGCAATGGTGATCATTGTACACTGAATTTTCTGGCAGGTTTTCTGGTAGGTCTTCGAAATACAGGAAAGAGGACCAATTCTGACAAATTTCATCATATATGTCACTAATCTGTTTCTTCGGGGCCCCTGCTTCGGGGCGATAATCTGTTTTGATTTGTGACGCAGTTCTTCCCGCCACTCGACTATTAAAACATTTTTTAAGCGACCTCATTACGAAACAAAAATACAGGAGTTTCCAAACGAAACGATTTCCGGCTTGATCTGGTTTCCTGAGCCTGGCGCATGGAATTGCAAACGAATACCATGAAAATATCTAGCTGCTAAAGCATAACAACAGCAAAATCTACAAACACTGACAAATATTACTGCACTAAAGGTTTTGCTTTAGATATCGTCCTTTGTAATCAGTCTTCCGGGATAAGCGGAACCGTTCTAACAGGCTAGCTCTCTGTGGAGAACTGAATTTTAGCTTTAAGAAGTTCGAAACATGAAACAGATAAATTTGACATTGGAACCTGTAAATTAGAAAAGCAATTATTGAAGCCGACATGTCACAACTTCGAGGACTTGTTTGCATCTGGTAAAGCTCGGCGAGAGCACATGCCCAACTGCATTTGTACGGGGTGGGCCTCTAAACATTACCTCAACGACACTGAATTTTAAGCTCATGGCTCGTGTACGACGACCTGACTGACGCCATTGCAATAGTAGAAAGTGAACAGACGTCATTTCAGGGAGGAACTGTGGACACAGAGGAACTGTCGGCACAGGCAATGTTCCTTTTTGCCCACTGGTCCTCTGTGCCCTTTATGTCCACTGTTCGTCTGTGCCCACTGTTTTTTCTTCTGTGTTCATTTTTCACTGATGCAATGACGTCAGTCAGGTCGTCGCACACGAGACATGAACCGAATTTTAAGCCACGCGAGAAAAACTGGCAATTCGATTCCTCATTTTAAGAGACCTATGATCAGCCAGAAAGAGTGTCCCAATTAACTAACGTTCTTGCATTCTCAAATGTTGATCACGAAAATTACAATAAAAGAACATGATTTGAGAAAAAAAGAATACAAAAGGCTACGATAGGAAGAAGTCGAAGAGGTCGAAGAAACACTCTTTCAGCGGCTTGTGTGCCAATTGTCTCTGTTTTTACCGAATTGTGACGTCATCTGTGATCTATTGCCCTGGCCAAACCGTCGGACTCCCAAAAAGACCAAAGTTTTCAACTTGTGTCTACTTTTGCCTCTACTTATTACTATATATATTTTAATCTTTTTATTGTAAATATAACGTAATTCAACCTTTGGGTTGCAAAGTTGTATTTAATAAACTATTTATCTATCTATCTATCTATCTATCTATCTATCTTGCCTGTTCGTTTGGTCAAACGGCTTATTGCGCAACAGACGCACGGCAACATGTAATCTTACTGCAAATGAATATATGAAAGAATCATATACTTGAACTGCGAAGAAAGGTCTGAAGACACAGCAACGATCATCGCAATTATATACACAACTTTTAAGTTGTGTATATAATTTCACAAGTGCTTAAAAGCAGTTGTGAAATTAAAGCCGGAAAGAAATTCAGGGCTGAACGGGATTCAAACCCATGACCTCAGCCGGCGATACCGGTGCAGTGCTTTATCTACCAACTGCACGAGCTATTAAGCCAACTGGTAGCTGGTTACATCACTGTACAATGTGAGTTCGCAATATACCCGTAGATGATGAGGAATGCAAGTGAATAGATGAATTTGAACTGCGAAGAAAGATATGAAGATATTGCAGTTTTATGCACAACTTGAGCAGTTGTAAAATTAAAGGGGCGTTGTCACGCTATTTGGCAACTTTATAAAAAGCTTGAAGGTGTCTTCGCATCAATTGAATTCCAAAACTAATGATCTAGTTTTGTTATTAAAGACAATTTGAAGGTACTGAAACTGTTTCCTGTCGTCTGTCGCAACGGATGGCATAGATGGAAATGGATTGAAATTTGAAAAAATTGGCTAATTTTTTTCAAGTTTTGTTACTATGTGTTCCAAAAATCCCCAAGAATTTGATTATGGTTAGGCCTCGTCTGATAAAATTCGTTTGATATTTTCGTCGTGGCTTTACAGAAGCGATTTGTTCATGATTAAAGCCTCAAAGTAATGATTTTAGCACGGAATTGACCTAAAACAGCAAAATCCTCGTGACAATGCTCCTTTAAAGCTAAGATAACTGCGATGATCATTGATGTCTTCATATGATCTTACTGTTACAGTGCTTAGTAACACATCTAAAAGCAATCCCCCTCATCGAAGGCAATAGATACTGTTGCCAAGATTTTCATTTTTAGATTTGATTTTTTTCTTTATTGCACTATTTCAATAGTTTACTACAAAAGGAAATTACAATACATTACAAAGGTAACATAAAAACAACATTAAATTACATAATCATCAAAGGTAAAATGTGCACAGTGACCAAAGGTGCTTAGGCTTTCAAGTTAGTCACTGCCACGTCCAACCCTGTTGCCTATAGCGTGCAACAAAGCAAAAGACAAAGAAAGGATGGATACACTTGGCAAGAGAAATAACTGGACATGTAAAAACTATAGTCCATGCCGTAAAAAGTCTACAAAGGTAAGTGGTGAAGAAAAAAGGAACTTAATACACGGTTTTAGGGTTAAAATCTTGCAGCATGCCAGGCCGTGGCAAATATGGATGTAGCCTGCAAACAGGCTCTCCGTATGGGTTAATTATTCTGAGATTTGCTTTCGAACGGCGCGCGGGCGGGCAAGAGAGGGAGAGCCTGCAATGGTCCTTGTACGCTTTGAGTATTTACGTTCAGATTCTGAACGTAAATTGCTGATTGGCTAATTCGACTTGACACATGCCAAATACTACCATTTGCATTCAACCGTGAAGTGTGAATGGTTTTTCGAGCATGTTTATTTTGCTTGAAGCTTGGTGTCATGCGACTTCAGCAAGATGGAAGCGCTAAAAGTAAACAAATTTGGACGATCCTATCGCACTGGAACATAGGCGGCTCAAGCTTTCGTTGTCAGAGGAGTTATATTTTTTACAATGCGAACGATCAGCTCTGTGAAACATGACAAAGTTACCGCCGTCATCTACTATTACACAATGACCGAGTTTCATTACGTGAAACGTGACTCTCCCCTTTCAGAATGTGGAGGTGTTAACATTGAGGTCAGTTATTGTTAGTACACAAATATCAAAATTTCAGCTAAAAGAAGGGCTAAACGTTTTTACCGGTACAAAACATCCATACGCCGAGTCACGTTTCGCGCAATGAAACTCGGTTGTTATGTAATAGATGACGCGAGCCGAACGTCATCTCTCCAAAACATGGCACAATTTCAACAGGAACACTTTTATAAATCGAGCGGTTTTCTTCCAGCTTTTCGTCGAAATGTTTTCTTCGGAGTTTCTGGATTCGATTTCATAGTGAAAACAAGCGTACGTGTATCAAAAGTTTCAGTTTTGACAGCCGTCTTGACCTGCAAGGTCATTTCTGCTTTCGTTGTGATTGGTTCATTTCAATATAATTTGATAACTTGACAGATCAGTCAAGCGGAAAGGAGGCAGAACTCAAATCGTACAAGGACCATTGCAGGCTCTCCCTCTCTCGCCCGCCCGCGTGCCGTTCGAAAGCAAATCTCGGAATAACCCATACGGAGAGCCTGTTTGCAGGCTAATATGGATGAAATAGTAAATATACACTAACAGTCCTCAATACGTCACGAGCGTGCGACAATGAAAATATCCGAGTCTCCAACACGATTTGAACCCATGGCCTCAAAAACAAGTGGGCGCGCATCCGAGCTACAAAAAGACAACGAGCAACACATTTACTAGGTAAAATGGCCTTGCTTTCCGAGTCTCTCCGTGGCTCTGTTCTTGGAGAGCGTTTATCCTTTATCTGGGAGGTCATGTTTTCAATTCCAGTTCAAGACTAAGAATCATTCGTTTTTCTATTCTTGCGACGAGATGAACATTACGCTTTTTTTGCTTGGCTATCGAGCTTAAAATTTGCACTTTTTTATCACGAAACATTTCAAATTTATATAACACATTTATTAAAACGAACTAGCAAGTTGGCCAGTTGCATGGCGTGGCCAAAAATACGAACTTGGAACTACCGAGAACAGATCCACCTCGTGGCAAAATTTGACTCCGCGATCCTCAGACGACGAGACCAGCATCCTAAACACTCGACCACGCCCCGTCCCATCATAGCTAGAAGATTTCCTCTAGGGAAGCATTCCTCTTCAACTTCGAAGAAGCAGAGCTGAAAGCACTCTTTATGCGTGAGAACTCGTAAGCATCATACACGGATCGCGTCACATTTCCTCCATCGGAGGGATCCTCCAGTCGGATGTAGGGTCCCCTCCAGATCTTGTCGTAGGTCGCAGTAGGCCGGGT
This sequence comes from Platygyra sinensis, assembly GCA_019787425.1. Classification (NCBI taxonomy): domain Eukaryota; kingdom Metazoa; phylum Cnidaria; class Anthozoa; order Scleractinia; family Merulinidae; genus Platygyra; species Platygyra sinensis. Next base: position 4,025 of record JAHPZR010034089.1, on the reverse strand, counting down.
GCTCCCTGTACGAATGGACATGGTTCTTCCCCAGTCGAACGCGGAAAAATACTGGAAAAAGCCAACTAATAGCTCACCGAGACTTTGTGTGTTGGAGGACTTGAACGCACGAATTTGATCAGGAACACGATCGGTAAGCTTCTCTATGAGAACACTGTTTGAGGCTTGGAAGATACCAGAAAAGGTTTGTTGTAAGGCAGGTGCTACAGGTGGGGAACATCCGGCCTGAAGATAGTGAATTACGAGAAGAACAACAGCAAAACCTAAAAATTAAAAACAATAAATCAGTTACCCAGAAAAACACAAGTTTTCCAGGAAGTCTTGTTACCGATCAAATGCAAAACACGTTATAATTACTGGTCAGCACTTCAATTCAATTCTAATTTCAGTCCATTGCCTTAAATATCTGTCTGATGCTTATTTTCTCTCTGGACAGTATTTGGTAGCTTTTTGGCATCGATAATGACGACTTGTCATAAAGAAATCTAAGGTCGAAAAATTTCTCGAAATTGGCCGTTCCACGGTTTCTTTCAACCACTGAAGATTAATCGAGTCAATTCTCTTTTTTCCAATAGCCCATAATTCATTCAGCTCCCCCCCCCCCCCCCCCCCCGCACAAATTTTGCTTTCTTTAGAAATGCTCTTGAAAGGTCTGCATATTCCCAAGAGTATTTCACAGCAATGGTTTATGCAAAATTTTGGGAGCAAACAGAGTGAATTATGGACAATTGGAAAATAGAGGACGGAATGAGTATCTTTTCCACTTCGATCAAAACACGGCTCTGAGACGAATGCCGGCGGGTTGAATATTCTCTGGTGGGAAGAACGGGTTGGGATAATCTTGGTGGATTATCTGGAAGTTTTTCCTGATTTAAAAAATTAATCGAAAGGGATGCGTTTGTTCTTGATGGGAAACTTGAACCTGGAGAATTTAGCAAATGGTAAGTTTCATCCGAAACGGAAACAGAGGAGTATCTCTGCAGGTACTGGTATACAATTTCTAAATGGACTTTCCGGAAATTGTCTGATCCAATTTTTCCAGCTTCTTTTGCCCCTCAATTCCCACGAGACTTGGACACAAAGAAAACACCATCAAATATGGAAGTTCGTTCTGAAAGCCTCATAGCCATGTTAGAGTTATTAATGTTATTATACATTGAACGCACTATCACTTTTCTGATTGGCCGAAAGCATACCGTGAATTTTCGAAATCAGCGGCCGTGTCGTCATATCTGCAGATTATACAATAATCATGTCAAGGACACTCAAGGTCACGGGTAATCATGTCATGTGTGACTGCGGTGTATGATTGCTAAGGGTAATCATGTCAAGTTCGCGTGCTTTGTGTTGCTTCCCGTCAGTGAAGAAGCTAAAACATGACTTCCATTTTTTTCCTTCAATGTATAATAAAATGGCTGATGACCTTTACCTCGACCTTGATTATTCTGGATATCACAAAAACCTCATCCAATAATTGTTTAAAACAAACGTGGCCTACTCTTTAACCGAATAAAGGGGGTTAGTTTCTAAAGAAACTATAGTGCTGCTTCAGTGGGGAGTATTACAAGATAATTTGGTTTTATCAACTGGGTTGATAATGTGAATTGGCCACCGTAAAGAGATTCGGAAGCTGACATTTCGAAGGGCTAACGCTCGAAACGTCAACTTCCTTCTCTTAAACCGTTCGATCGAATACAAAGATTGGCCAAACATTTGCCCCATTGACCAGGCCAAACACCGAAGTGTTCATAACTTGTTAAGTTCATTCCCACAACGTACCTGCAAGCCTCTTGACTCGCGCGTCAGTTATCCCTGCTCTTTGAGCCCACAGTTTGATTACCATGACCAGGGGCTTCACTCTTGGGTCACACTCGGAGAAACATTTCAAAACGAAGGCGTTCCGCACGCTGGTCCAGTTCTCCACGCTGATGTCGGTTTCAAACGACTTTTCTCTGTCTTTGAGTTTGATGATAGGCACTCTGGCGTTCGGTACCACCTACACAACAGAAGACAGCTCAATATAGCACTTCGAAAAACCTTGCAATTGTCGCTCCATGAACGCGGGTCCATGAACCCGTTCGCCCTTGAATAGAAACCTAACTAAATTACGTAAGGAGTATAGAGATATTAATGTAATTCTTAATAGTTATTCTAATCTAGAGTCTATAGTGTTCTATGAGGGTGTCAATGGGTTACAGCCCTATTCAGTAAACAGCTAAAAATAAGCCATCTAGTCAGTAAATTGTTCGAAATTATTTTAGTAAACAGAAAAAGGAGATCAGCCTGGTAGATGACTTTGCACGATTTATGATTTTTATGAGCTTTAGATGACTTGCGCTTGCAAAATAAGTCATGACCGAGACAAAGTCAGTAATTTGGAGGCGCAATGGCCTCATATTGTTTATGTGCTAAGCAAGACACTTCCCTCTCACAGTATCAAATGGGTACAAATGGCGGATAGGTCACAGCGAATTTAATGCTGGGGGTAACCCTGCGATGGACTAGCATCCTGTCCAGGGGGTGTAAAATACTCTTAGTCGTTTCATGCCACTGAACCAGGTAAAAGCTCCGGCCTGATGTGTCACTTGACTCATGTACAAACTTAACCTACTTGCCTATTGCACCATTATAGTATTACGCCGTGGACCCCTATAGGCGTTTTTTCAAGACCGTTATAGTAATATCATTAATGTTTTAGCCAACACGGCACACTAAAAGAAAGCTCGCGTTCCAGGCAAAAGTTCGGCTCGAAGCAATTTCCACTTGATATGGGCTACATGGGTATCTGCAGCCCAAAGGGTATGGTTTTCAGCCGTTTTAGTCATAAAGGGGGTATTGATTTTGACCATTTTGAGCCACAAATAGTCTTTGGTTTTTGCACTCGTCCTATGCCTGCGTAGCTTGGCGGTTTTTAACCAATTTGAAGCCGCGAGGAGCCTGGGAGAAAGACAACTGAGAAACTGCCTGCAAGGATGACCGGCATTTTTTGTTAGTCCAGTACGCTGGCGTACTGGCCATTGCCATTGGCTCAGAAGGCTAACACGTCAATTAAAATCTCCCAAGGGACAGCTCCAAGAAACATAATCGAACATCACTGATAACAATTCAGATCTTCTGCACGCAAACAGAAAATATTTGAGAACGGGTTGTCGAAAGCGTTATCGCGCCTGAAAATTCTTCTCGAATATCGCGAAATTGTTAACTCTCAAACACGCGCAAAAAAAGCCGTAAGCAAATACCCTCAAGGGTGAGATGTGATCGCCGTTTCCCCAGCAGGCTTTCGCAAAACTGAGCATGATGATTTTTCCCGTGTTTCACTGTTTGTGCTAATCAGACAAGAATTGTTGTCTACGAGAAGGAGTATCGTTGTTATTCTGAAAAATTATCGCTGAACTTCACAGCAATGGAACTGTTGTCTGACGTTTTTCGTCCTTTTCTTGTTTGAGGTCTCCGATCCGGCGACGAAACGGTCGTTGGCAATAGACGTTTGCATCTGCTTGAATCATCAGGAACGTAGATCGCTTGCGTCTCTTTCTGCAGTCCCGAGGAGATGAAATTATGAAGTCTTATTTTCCGTGCACAGGCATGGCAATCACGATCAGATCTGATCTTTCTAGACCATGCAATTTCCGATTTCTGAAATCCTTTACGCTTTAAGGCCTTGAAAAAGATTTTGCATGAGAATGTTTAAATTCTCCGAATGAGATCTTGAGCAGACAACAACAAAGTCTACAATTATCGTTTACACTTCCCTCGATTCCTCCTTCGCAGCCATCGAGCAAACACTACATCGGATATTTTTGTTTTGATAAACCGCCACAGTGTCACAATAACTTTTTTTTTCCCAGCCGGAAGTTTCTACGCTTTGATTAGCTGTTGTTAAAATACGATTCACAAAATCTGTCATCGGGTTGTCAAAGTAAGTAATAGGGGCGGCAATGAAAAATACGTGTCGTCCTGGCAGGCGGTTCCCTCGCTGCTTCGCAGCTCGTTTCGCGGCTTTCGCCGCTTTGTGTGTTCGCGTT
>JAHPZR010034088.1:0-12124 GCA_019787425.1 Platygyra sinensis | reverse complement strand
ATATTTGTCCTCGTACGTTTTTCCTCGGAGACGCCCTAGCCTTACTTCGAGAAAGCTATACGTTTATCTGGAGACTATCTAATGTTTCTACCTGATCGGTCTTATGTTTCTCGAGCTCGATGTATAGGTTTTATATCTCCTTTGGTCGTTCTGGCACCATCAACACGATTCAAATGTGGCTGTTTACGTGCAAGTCTGTTGACTGTTTTGCGTGTTGTATATGCCATTGTTCGGCTTAGTTCAGGTAACTAGACAAGGTTTCGGCAAGGTTTCGTTTCGATCCTCCATGTGGATCTCATCAGTTGCCGATATTTCTAAAATACTCTGTACGTCTGAAGTTGCTAGTGCAACACGTACAAGACATTCTGCGGCTTGGCACAAACTTCTCACTGGGGTACCCGACCTCACAACCATATGCTCGTAGATGGGACATTAAAACGTCCGGCACTTTTCATCAACATAAACGATCAAACGAACAGGCTGAAATGGTCCTGTTTGCGGAGCATATGATCCAAAATTATAAAATAAGCACACGTCCAGGAAAATGAGCGGGAGGCTCGGTTTCCGCAAGTGGTGAATGTTTGTTAATAAGATTTAATATTTCGCAGCTGAAACCCGTAACAGAAAGTTCAGAATACCTTTTCTTGAGTAAATCAACCTCATATAACATGGACTTTGTTTTCCCCTAAAGCTTTCTTCTTAGGATTCCTTTACGTCGAACCTCACATGATCATCATCGCCGAGTTTCTCACTAAATGTATGTATGTATGTATGTATGTATGTATGTATGTATGTATGTATGTATGTATGTATGTATGTATGTATGTATGTATGTATGTATGTATGTATGTATGTAAATCTTTATTTAAACACGGAAAATCATCAGTTAAGCTTAAGTTAAAAACTAAAACTAATTACAACTGCTTTACATGATTGCCGTGTGGGAATCCGATATATCAGCTACCTTCTTGATATTTCGCTTAAAATGCTCAACGGATGCAGCAAATGTGAGCTAGACGAACTGCCACGGTCTGAGTTATCGCTTTCACCCAAACTCGCACCGTCGCCTGCTAGAGCGAAATCTAAAGACTTCTTGCAATGTCGGCAGAAAACTCCATACGGTAATTTCTTTTGGACAATTTATATGACTAAAGCGCCTCGAAAACAAACGGACAATCACTGCGAAAGGAGCAAAAAACAACAACAAAGCTGGTTAAACAGCTTCACAGCGAAGCTTCACCGCGAGGGATAATTTTGGATTCCACTGCTGAGGTCAATCTGATCAAGTTATCTATTAACAAGCAATAAGCTAGGAACCAGGGTATCTCGGCTGTAAATACAGGCTTCTGGACCGAATTAAACGGGAATATGGGAGTAGGAAACAAGACGAGACTTCCCACTTCGGCCGCCATGTTTTTTTTCGAAGCTGTATGTGGACGTCAGTGAAAACAACATGCTTTCGCGGGAAATTTGAGCTCACCTAGGGTGAAGACTGTTCTAAAAATAAGAAGATACGCGCAAAGGTTGACTCAAGGAGATATGGGAGATAAAGGTTCCTGGTGATGGGCTCCTGGTTTAAACTTGTGCCAAAAATGCAAAAAAAATTGGGGTCACCGTCTTCGTTTCAGGGATAAAACATGTGGTAAACTATACTGATTTCTAAAAATTGTCCAATATAATTGAGCACGGTCTACAGGGGTTTCTAGTTAAAAATGTCGAAGGTGAGTCAAGGGAGGCAAACGATCTTAGTCATATTTTGTAGAAGTGGGTCTGTTGCGTAAATAATTCCAAATGTTACTGATGTTTTCACAAAATTTAACCCTTTAAGAGATATTTAAACGTTTGCGCTAATTGTTTCTGTGCATCCTTACTGCGCACGCAAATTCAAAACGCTACGCCATGCACGAGAGCGTGCGCTAAGCAATAAAATGAACAATGATAGGGCAGGTGGCCATTGCTATAGCTTTGCCTAGATTTAACGTTCTTGGATGTTCAGTGATTCCTATTTTTCTGTTGATGGATCATTCAATCTCCAGCAATTTTGTACGTTTAGCGCAAATTTTTTGAATTGTTTGAAAGTTGTGGCATCGAATTCTGTTCCATTGAGCTCTTCGTTTCTATGTGCGACCGTTTCAAATGCCTCGTGAAGTCTCAACATCCTTACGGAAAACTGTGATGTTTTAATCTGCTGAGATCGACCTTTCGGAGAAAAACTGTGTCCGGGCTCTGGAGCCGAGTTTAAGGAAGATATGACGTCACTAGATGTAATCAAGCAGGAAGCGCTTATAGATTCTCTCTTGTTTTCACTTTATTTATTCGAGCTTATTCTTCATATTGTCAATACCTACTAGTTTTCTACCTTTAAGTTTCTGTCCAGCCTTGACAGGGAATACACATCATAGACGTTAGAGGGCGCCAAAGAGTGTAGAGTTACCAAAATGAATGATCCAGATTAGAACAGCTCAGTATATACCTTTTGAACATCTTGCATTGAGTACATGATTGGAGACTGTAGTGTATGTCCATATTTGGTATTTCCTTATTTGGTATTTCCTTATTTGGTATTTCCTTATTTGGTAGAAAACATGTGCTTGTAACAGCGGGGAAAACGCCATCTTGAGTAGAGCATTAAAAGTTGTTGTGCTAAAACCTGTCTCTGGTTAATCGGCAAACGCTACAGAGACTTCCAAGACGAGTGTGGCAACTTCCAAATTATATTGGGGCCTAAAGCCTAAACACAACATATCGTAGTTTGTTTGCAGCCTGGATCTGAAATTTGGATTCTCACATTTATCTAAGGTCAATAAACAGTGGTTCGAATATATATCCTCTCAACTTTAATTTACTGCATTTAAAAGCGGTAAGTACATCAGCCATCCGCATAATCATTAAGTTATTGGCCGTGTACAAGCTTTGAGTCGAGTACTAGATTGCATAATGAGGGCATCTTTTTATGATACTAATAAGACAGAGTTGGTGTGGTAGACAAAGAGTGTCTTTGAAACTAGAACTGGGATCTACAGCAGTGTAAGCAAAGTGGGAATCACTGCATGAAATGGCATGTATAAGGAGATATAATGAACCCGTATACATAGTGTGTACGGAAAGGTATACTGATGTATACTGAAGTACACATATAAGGCCTGTATAATGATCAGTATACGTCTGAATCCTTATACTAATGTATACTGCCTTGTGGAGATTACCTTATACCTAGTGTAAGGGAACCTTATATGAGTTGACAAAGTAGATTCAACTTGTTTGTTCTTTTGTATTACAAATGAAGGAAACGAAGGCTTCGGTTGCTGAAAACAGAGTTGTCATGTAAAATGTCCCCTAGCCTGTGGTAATGAATGCTTCGTACGGAAGAACTTACTTAGCGAATTTGACGGCATGTAAAGGAAGAAGCTTTAAGTCAGATAAACAGCTAATAAACGCAGGTCTTATTATCCTGTCTTTGGGCTTCTTTGCGGATTTCGTAGAGGTATTATGTATTGCAAAAAAAACAACGCTTCTTTATGCTATTGGGTAAAGATATCCATAACGCATCTGTACACTCTCGAGTTTAAGCATTGCGCAAAACGTATCATTAAGCACTGCATGAAATGAGTAATTTCGTGGAATTTACGTGGCCGTGAAATTCTCGAGATCGGAAACGTGACGTGTTGGGGAGTGCTATGTTCCTGATACGTTCATTGTGGCGTGTCAGGAAAAATCATGGTCTCGGTACGTCACATGTGGCGTATCAAGGGAATTCAGGACTGACATTTACATCGTTTGTAACGGCACGCGCGGGTTTTTGTTTAAACGGCAAATTAATACACGGAGCTCATTTCTCTTTACGCGGAAACTAAGAATGTTCAAGTCAACAATGCGCGAAGATCTATATACTGAGCTTACATCATTTTGTTAATGTAATCGAGTGTATTCTGTTCAGAATCGTACATTGAGGCACGTAAGTCTTAAAATTCATATCAGTCTTCACTACAGCTCTTTTGACTCTCGTTATGCATAGCTCTATTTCCTACAGGGGTCTACATTTAAACGCATTTTCGCGTAAAGGTATCTATAATTCATCTTTACGATGCTCTACGGATCGCGTAAAGGCATCATTAACGCATCTTTACGATGCTTTACGGATCGCGTAAAGGCATCAATAACACATCTTTACGATACTTAACGAATCGCGTAAAGCATCAATAACGCATCTTGTCGATGCTTTACGAATCGCGTAATTTCATTATAATGCATATTTACGATAAAGTAAGTAAAGGCATAGATAACAGAAAACTAAATAACATTTTTGATCACTTCCGACTACTATATTTTATATTTACATAGAGTGCTAAAAAAATCCGCAGCGGAACACTCCTTACATCTCACCGACCTACGTGGAGGCGCAACTCACCAATTTCGCAAAGCTTGAGAGCGGAATGCCCTAGGACCGGCTGCATGGGAGGACTCGCACCGGGCCCAAACCCATATAACACTGCCGCGTATTTGATGCAAACTTTGGAACCCTCTAGGAGGCCTCTGGCCGATCTTAAGCTGTTAAAACTACCTTGATGCAAAATCTATTTATTTAGACCGACCAGTGGATTCCTATTATTGTGGTTAACGCTGTTAATCCGAACGCATCAGCGCATGCGTGATTATAAAGAGTGCCTGCAACAAAATTTACGAACCAATATTTTTCCAGTTTGGTTGTCAGGAAATTTCGAAACACGAAATCATGTAAATTCGTTTTATGGAAAATTTCGGCTTGGCTCAGGCTTGGCTCAGTAATGGTTTTTTACGAAACGCACGTTAGACTGTTTCATCTCTATGTATCGAGGTGAAACGCTTTCGTGAAACAAGCAACCCAGGAATCGGCAGGATGATTTTTTCGAGCAATTTTATGAAGCCATGATTACCAATACTAATGAGACCAAAATGACTCTGTCATGTCGTGATTTCGATTCGCTTTGGCTCACAGCACAGAGTGAGTGTCAGCGGCTTTGCCGTGGAAGACCAAACCTGGAGCCGTACATGACGTACCTGTCCAAAAGTCTTTGATTTGCCGATTTACCGCCATATTTGAAAGGTGTGAAGATTCGTTTGAAGACGGTTTACCTATTCGTTGTTCCGATCTGTTAGAACATAACCTGAGTTTTTAAGGCAAGGGATCTTAATTCGTAATTCAAACCAAACGGTAAGAGTGGAATTTGAAGAAACTGAAGACGATGGAACCCATTAAGCGAAGACTGCTTGTGAAAATCGATCGAGCGAGTCGCCTTGTCTTTCAGCGTCGAACTGCATACGGCATCGTGCAAGGAACGATTTCAGACACCAGGAGATGGATAGTCTTGTTCTTTGGTCTAATTGCAACACGCTTTATGACTTTGAACAACCTATGGGAGCAGAAATCATGACTGCTGAAAAGGTTAGCCATGTCCAGGTAAGCTGTAGCCCAAGTCAGTCATGAAAGCGAACAAGCTTGATATTCTTGATGTCTTGATCACAGGCAGACCACTCTATGTGTTCGTGGTTTAATATAGAGAATGTATGAGAGTTATGAATAAAGCTCTGAAAATTGCATATTTAAATCACATCTCGGCCTAAATATCCCAATAAAGTTAAATGAAACCATAATCGACTCATGTATGGTGTTTTTTCGCCTTCCTGGGCCGTCTAAAGCGTCTTACAGCGAAATTACTTTTGGCCGGTTACGGTTAGACATAAGAAGGAGACAAGGCATGCAACTTCGAGGCCGTCAGCCGCGACCTCCTCCACTTCAAATTGGAATTAACGCAAAAATACTGAAAATCTCACCTGAATGGCGACGGATCTTGATAGATGAGTTTTTTCTCTATCTCTTCGCCGAATTTCAGCTTCATCCCTCCAACAGTTTCCGAGAAAATCGACGCTGAAGTCACAAATATGGCTTTCTCAATATGATCGGTGCCAAACTCAGCGACCAAAGGAATTCAAGGAATGCAGGCTGTTTCAAATCTACCAATCAGCGCTTGGCTTCCCACGGTTTTCCCGCGGGAAGCCAAAAAACTGCAGAAAGCCAAGCGCTGATTGGTAGATTTGAAACAGCCTGCATTCCTTTGGTCGCTGAGTTTGGCACCGATCATATTGAGAAAGCCATATTTGTGACTTCAGCGTCGATTTTCTCGGAAACTGTTGGAGGGATGAAGCTGAAATTCGGCGAAGAGATAGAGAAAAAACTCATCTATCAAGATCCGTCGCCATTCAGGTGAGATTTTCAGTATTTTTGCGTTAATTCCAATTTGAAGTGGAGGAGGTCGCGGCTGACGGCCTCGAAGTTGCATGCCTTGTCTCCTTCTTATGTCTAACCGTAACCGGCCAAAAGTAATTTCGCTGTAAGACGCTTTAGACGGCCCAGGAAGGCGAAAAAACACCATACATGAGTCGATTATGGTTTCATTTAACTTTATTGGGATATTTAGGCCGAGATGTGATTTAAATATGCAATTTTCAGAGCTTTATTCATAACTCTCATACATTCTCTATATTAAACCACGAACACATAGAGTGGTCTGCCTGTGATCAAGGGACATCCAATTGCAATATCAAGCTTGTTCGCTTTTCATGACTGACTTTGGGCTACAGCTTACCTGGACATGGCTAACCTTTTCAGGCAGTCATGATTTCTGCTCCCATAGGTTGTTCAAAGTCATAAAGCGTGTTGCAATTAGACCAAAGAACAAGACTATCCATCTCCTGGTGTCTGAAATCGTTCCTTGCACGATGCCGTATGCAGTTCGACGCTGAAAGACAAGGCGACTCGCTCGATCGATTTTCACAAGCAGTCTTCGCTTAATGGAGTTTCCATCGTCTTCAGTTTCTTCAAATTCCACTTCTTACCGTTTGGTTTGGAATTACGGAATTAAGATCCCTATGCCTTAAAAAACTCCAGGTTATGTTCTAACAGATCGGAACAACGAATAGGTAAACCGTCTTCAAACGAATCTTCTACACCTTTCAAAAAATATGGCGGTAACTCGGCAAAATTAACCAAAGACTTTTGGGGGGGGGGGGGCCAGAGTACGTCATGTACGGCTCCAGGTTTGGTCTTCCCACCCCCCCCCCCGGCAAAAGCCGCTGACCACTCGACTCTGTTGCTTGTGAGCCAAAGCGAATCGAAATCACTGACAGTGACAGAGTCATTTTGGTACTCATTAGTAATTGGTAATCATGGCTTCATAAAAATTGCCTCGAAAAAATCATCCTGCCGATTCCTGGGTCTGCTTGTTTCACGAAAAGCGTTTCACCTCGATAACATAGAGGATGAAAACAGTCTAACGTGCGTTCCGTAAAAAAACCATTACCCTGAGCCAAGCCTGAGTCAAGCCGAAATTTTCCATAAAACGAATTTACATGATTCGTGTTTCGAAATTTTCCTGACAACCAAACTGGAAAAATATTGGTTGGTAAATTTTGTTGCAGGCACTCTTTATAATCACGCATGCGCTGATGCGTTCGGATTAACAGCGTTAACCACAATAATAGGAATCCACTGGTCGGTCTAAATAAATAGATTTTGCATCAAGGTAGTTTTAACAGCTTAAGATCGGCCAGAGGCCTCCTAGAGGGTTCCAAGGTTTGCATCAAATACGCGGCAGTGTTAAATGGGTTTGGGCCCGGTGCGAGTCCTCCCATGCAGCCGGTCCTAGGGCATTCCGCTCTCAAGCTTTGCGAAAATGGTGAGTTGCGCCTCCACGTAGGTCGGTGAGATGTAAGGAGTGTTCCGCTGCGGATTTTTGTTAGCACTCTATGTAAATATAAAATATAGTAGTCGGAAGTGATCAAAAATGTTATTTAGTTTTCTGTTATCTATGCCTTTACTTACTTTATCGTAAATATGCATTATAATGAAATTACGCGATTCGTAAAGCATCGACAAGATGCGTTATTGATGCTTTACGCGATTCGTTAAGTATCGTAAAGATGTGTTATTGATGCCTTTACGCGATCCGTAAAGCATCGTAAAGATGCGTTAATGATGCCTTTACGCGATCCGTAGAGCATCGTAAAGATGAATTATAGATACCTTTACGCGAAAATGCGTTTAAATGTAGACCCCTGTAGGAAATAGAGCTATGCATAACGAGAGTCAAAAGAGCTGTAGTGAAGACTGATATGAATTTTAAGACTTACGTGCCTCAATGTACGATTCTGAACAGAATACACTCGATTACATTAACAAAATGATGTAAGCTCAGTATATAGATCTTCGCGCATTGTTGACTTGAACATTCTTAGTTTCCGCGTAAAGAGAAATGAGCTCCGTGTATTAATTTGCCGTTTAAACAAAAACCCGCGCGTGCCGTTACAAACGATGTAAATGTCAGTCCTGAATTCCCTTGATACGCCACATGTGACGTACCGAGACCATGATTTTTCCTGACACGCCACAATGAACGTATCAGGAACATAGCACTCCCCAACACGTCACGTTTCCGATCTCGAGAATTTCACGGCCACGTAAATTCCACGAAATTACTCATTTCATGCAGTGCTTAATGATACGTTTTGCGCAATGCTTAAACTCGAGAGTGTACAGATGCGTTATGGATATCTTTACCCAATAGCATAAAGAAGCGTTGTTTTTTTTGCAATACATAATACCTCTACGAAATCCGCAAAGAAGCCCAAAGACAGGATAATAAGACCTGCGTTTATTAGCTGTTTATCTGACTTAAAGCTTCTTCCTTTACATGCCGTCAAATTCGCTAAGTAAGTTCTTCCGTACGAAGCATTCATTACCACAGGCTAGGGGACATTTTACATGACAACTCTGTTTTCAGCAACCGAAGCCTTCGTTTCCTTCATTTGTAATACAAAAGAACAAACAAGTTGAATCTACTTTGTCAACTCATATAAGGTTCCCTTACACTAGGTATAAGGTAATCTCCACAAGGCAGTATACATTAGTATAAGGATTCAGACGTATACTGATCATTATACAGGCCTTATATGTGTACTTCAGTATACATCAGTATACCTTTCCGTACACACTATGTATACGGGTTCATTATATCTCCTTATACATGCCATTTCATGCAGTGATTCCCACTTTGCTTACACTGCTGTAGATCCCAGTTCTAGTTTCAAAGACACTCTTTGTCTACCACACCAACTCTGTCTTATTAGTATCATAAAAAGATGCCCTCATTATGCAATCTAGTACTCGACTCAAAGCTTGTACACGGCCAATAACTTAATGATTATGCGGATGGCTGATGTACTTACCGCTTTTAAATGCAGTAAATTAAAGTTGAGAGGATATATATTCGAACCACTGTTTATTGACCTTAGATAAATGTGAGAATCCAAATTTCAGATCCAGGCTGCAAACAAACTACGATATGTTGTGTTTAGGCTTTAGGCCCCAATATAATTTGGAAGTTGCCACACTCGTCTTGGAAGTCTCTGTAGCGTTTGCCGATTAACCAGAGACAGGTTTTAGCACAACAACTTTTAATGCTCTACTCAAGATGGCGTTTTCCCGCTGTTACAAGCACATGTTTTCTACCAAATAAGGAAATACCAAATAAGGAAATACCAAATAAGGAAATACCAAATATGGACATACACTACAGTCTCCAATCATGTACTCAATGCAAGATGTTCAAAAGGTATATACTGAGCTGTTCTAATCTGGATCATTCATTTTGGTAACTCTACACTCTTTGGCGCCCTCTAACGTCTATGATGTGTATTCCCTGTCAAGGCTGGACAGAAACTTAAAGGTAGAAAACTAGTAGGTATTGACAATATGAAGAATAAGCTCGAATAAATAAAGTGAAAACAAGAGAGAATCTATAAGCGCTTCCTGCTTGATTACATCTAGTGACGTCATATCTTCCTTAAACTCGGCTCCAGAGCCCGGACACAGTTTTTCTCCGAAAGGTCGATCTCAGCAGATTAAAACATCACAGTTTTCCGTAAGGATGTTGAGACTTCACGAGGCATTTGAAACGGTCGCACATAGAAACGAAGAGCTCAATGGAACAGAATTCGATGCCACAACTTTCAAACAATTCAAAAAATTTGCGCTAAACGTACAAAATTGCTGGAGATTGAATGATCCATCAACAGAAAAATAGGAATCACTGAACATCCAAGAACGTTAAATCTAGGCAAAGCTATAGCAATGGCCACCTGCCCTATCATTGTTCATTTTATTGCTTAGCGCACGCTCTCGTGCATGGCGTAGCGTTTGAATTTGCGTGCGCAGTAAGGATGCACAGAAACAATTAGCGCAAACGTTTAAATATCTCTTAAAGGGTTAAATTTTGTGAAAACATCAGTAACATTTGGAATTATTTACGCAACAGACCCACTTCTACAAAATATGACTAAGATCGTTTGCCTCCCTTGACTCACCTTCGACATTTTTAACTAGAAACCCCTGTAGACCGTGCTCAATTATATTGGACAATTTTTAGAAATCAGTATAGTTTACCACATGTTTTATCCCTGAAACGAAGACGGTGACCCCAATTTTTTTTGCATTTTTGGCACAAGTTTAAACCAGGAGCCCATCACCAGGAACCTTTATCTCCCATATCTCCTTGAGTCAACCTTTGCGCGTATCTTCTTATTTTTAGAACAGTCTTCACCCTAGGTGAGCTCAAATTTCCCGCGAAAGCATGTTGTTTCACTGACGTCCACATACAGCTTCGAAAAAAAACATGGCGGCCGAAGTGGGAAGTCTCGTCTTGTTTCCTACTCCCATATTCCCGTTTAATTCGGTCCAGAAGCCTGTATTTACAGCCGAGATACCCTGGTTCCTAGCTTATTGCTTGTTAATAGATAACTTGATCAGATTGACCTCAGCAGTGGAATCCAAAATTATCCCTCGCGGTGAAGCTTCGCTGTGAAGCTGTTTAACCAGCTTTGTTGTTGTTTTTTGCTCCTTTCGCAGTGATTGTCCGTTTGTTTTCGAGGCGCTTTAGTCATATAAATTGTCCAAAAGAAATTACCGTATGGAGTTTTCTGCCGAACATTGCAAGAAGTCTTTAGATTTCGCTCTAGCAGGCGACGGTGCGAGTTTGGGTGAAAGCGATAACTCAGACCGTGGCAGTTCGTCTAGCTCACATTTGCTGCATCCGTTGAGCATTTTAAGCGAAATATCAAGAAGGTAGCTGATATATCGGATTCCCACACGGCAATCATGTAAAGCAGTTGTAATTAGTTTTAGTTTTTAACTTAAGCTTAACTGATGATTTTCCGTGTTTAAATAAAGATTTACATACATACATACATACATACATACATACATACATACATACATACATACATACATACATACATACATACATACATACATACATACATACATACATACATTTAGTGAGAAACTCGGCGATGATGATCATGTGAGGTTCGACGTAAAGGAAATCCTAAGAAGAAAGCTTTAGGGGAAAACAAAGTCCATGTTATATGAGGTTGATTTACTCAAGAAAAGGTATTCTGAACTTTCTGTTACGGGTTTCAGCTGCGAAATATTAAATCTTATTAACAAACATTCACCACTTGCGGAAACCGAGCCTCCCGCTCATTTTCCTGGACGTGTGCTTATTTTATAATTTTGGATCATATGCTCCGCAAACAGGACCATTTCAGCCTGTTCGTTTGATCGTTTATGTTGATGAAAAGTGCCGGACGTTTTAATGTCCCATCTACGAGCATATGGTTGTGAGGTCGGGTACCCCAGTGAGAAGTTTGTGCCAAGCCGCAGAATGTCTTGTACGTGTTGCACTAGCAACTTCAGACGTACAGAGTATTTTAGAAATATCGGCAACTGATGAGATCCACATGGAGGATCGAAACGAAACCTTGCCGAAACCTTGTCTAGTTACCTGAACTAAGCCGAACAATGGCATATACAACACGCAAAACAGTCAACAGACTTGCACGTAAACAGCCACATTTGAATCGTGTTGATGGTGCCAGAACGACCAAAGGAGATATAAAACCTATACATCGAGCTCGAGAAACATAAGACCGATCAGGTAGAAACATTAGATAGTCTCCAGATAAACGTATAGCTTTCTCGAAGTAAGGCTAGGGCGTCTCCGAGGAAAAACGTACGAGGACAAATATATTC
>JAHPZR010034086.1:7500-12500 GCA_019787425.1 Platygyra sinensis | reverse complement strand
CCAAACAATTACAGCATTTCCTTGAGTAATTAACAGTACTTATTTCTTTCAAGTTATATTTTATTTTATTTTCATCCGCCTTTCAAACAAATCAAAATAATGGTTTCAGTTGTTTTCATTCGACATTCAAATGTTTCTTGAGTCAGTCAGTTTGCCAGGCATTTCCTTGGTCAGTCCTACTCAGACAGTCAGTCAGTGTATTGGTCAATTAGTTAGGTTTGATAAGCCGGACTGAACTGGCCAATGTGAATAATTTCTATCTTTTACTGTCTATGTTGACAGCTTTTGGCTTTTACGAAACTCACGTCTGCAAAAGGATCTGAATGTGACAACTTTCGACCGACCACGCCGCTGAACGGTCGAAAGGTGGAAGCCAATTTCTGATCAAGGTGTCGTAATTGTTTCTTATTTCTTATTGAAGCCTTTTAGAAAATGTGCTTGAGCTTGATTGGTGTGCAAACCTGGTCTATCGGTGCATTGTGTGTGTTCACACGATTGCCATTCCGGATTTTATGAAGTATTACTCCAAAAAGGAGACGGCTTTCACTAATACAAGTCTTGATTCTTCTCGCAGAATCTCATAAATAAAAGAACGTCATTGAAGACAAGTAGAGAAATCTTCTCAGCATGAGCACCGCATCAACAGGGAAGATGTTAAACTCATCATACTGATGCATAAATAGACTGTAACAACAGCAGACCCTTCGCACGACCCGGTCAGGTGATACAAAATCAGCCATACATGCATGGACACAAGCTACGCAGTGGGACTTTCAAAACAGAGCAACCTGCATCAGTGAAGCATGACGTTCCTTTGCTTTAGGTGTCCCACTGTGTAACGCCTGTCCCATCATGCTGATTTTGTACCACGTGACCGGGCCATGCAAAGGGCCTATAGAAAGAATCAGTTACTTATTTCTAGTCCCACATATGGTAAACGGGATAGTTTTTAAAGGTTTGATAAAAATATGTTACTACTAGCTTAAAATTATCAAAGTTTCAACCATGCCTGGCTACAAACCAAATATTTTTGGTTTGTAACCAGGCCTGGTTAAAAACTGATCTATGGTTTCGTTTTTCACGCTTTCTGTGATGTTGAGGTAGAACATCATTCAAATCAGTCATAAGTTATGGGTTCTTTAAAATAGGTTAATCAAGGAGTACAATTAATAAACTTCAGTACAAAATATGTGCCTTATGTGCTACATAGAGCGCGAAGAGGATTAAATAAGTAAGTACAAAATAAATCGAAGAGACAGTTAATGCATACAAAGTGTAAATTGTTTAAACATCAATAACACATGAGACGATTTATGCATCTTTTTGTAGTTAAGTTATAAATTATAAAATTTATATTTAAAATTTTAATACAATAAAACATAAAACAGGATTGAAGTTGCTCTGGTTTTACCCAGTTTGAACCGATGTATTGACATAATTTTTTGCGGCTCAAGAAATTTCATAACCAATATCAAATGCGTATGATTGAATATAGTACGGTATGCCAGACGTTGCTTCTGGCTAAATTTGTGGGAGTTTCTCTATTCACCAATGCTGTCAACAACGCCGGATTCAAAAGACAATAAACAAATGAATGCCTACACCAAAACACAGTTGCTACCAGAGAGAGAGTTTCCCTGCGTTAGGGCCTGGTCAAACGTCAAACTTTACATGAGACGTACTAAAACTGAGCGAGTTGAGTTCTTGATAAGTTCAAAGTTTGACTCAATTAAGTTCGTCCGTCTCAAGCAGACAGATGGAGCGTGCTGGTCGATCTAATTTCAATCCAACGGTCGAGCCTTACTCCTTCGGATCGACCATGTACCATTTGCATTTAGTTCGTCTCATGTGAAGTTTGACGTAATCAAATATAGAAGTACATAAGTCATCGATTACAAGGCTTAAACATAACTATGTAAAAAGGACCTTCTATAAGCAGTAAATGCTGCCCATGCAGACTAGTTATATTTGAAAGCGACTTCGACTTTGACAGTAATTCTCCACTTGCACGAAATAAGAAGCAGTAAACCAAAAAAGTATAAAGCGGTTAACTGGTTTGTATATTTTTAGCAGCTATCGTTGGGTTCTGTATTATCAGCTGAACCAAATGGCGGAGTAGTCAGCATTATTTGTCATATTAGAGTACAAGCCCTCTACTTCCAGGACGGTATAGAGCCATTTCAAGGGCGTCCAATATTCACCTTTACTTCTTTAAGATCACGAAAATCTTCACCACGGAAAGAAACTGTTATTAAATTCAATCTTGTCCACACCAACAGAATCAATACCCTGGTCCATCTCTGGATTCGTTGATGGCTTTCGGGAATGGAGCTATTTCATTCTTGTTGGAATCTTCTTGGGGTTTCTCTCCTACGCTACTATCATCGCTTTCATCCTTTAACAACTCGTCGCTTTCTTTGTCAGACAGTTCATCATCTGCAGATTCCTCATTTAAACTGTTGAAGGAAGGCACATTGTAATAATCCCTGGATTCATCTAAAACACTGAATCCAAATACGGATTGTCTTTCTGCATCATCTCCTCCAGTCTCTCTTCGTATTTGAGTGAAGTTTTGGTCTGTCGTCCGGGTTTTCCATCCAGCATCTGTCATCATACTGAACCTAATACAATGTCAATGTATGCTTATTAGTCATTGTTGTAGTCATTATTACTCATTTGATGGATGAATTAAACAAAGTATCGTTCGAAAAAAAAAATTTAAGTCATTTCCTTCCCCTAGTCTGTTTCATCAGAAACATATTTCTGATGAAACAACAAATTATTCATGTCTTAGTCTTCTTTTATTAAACACGAGAAGGTCAATATCGTGATTGCATCATTTTTAACCAGTAACGCGTCTTGCAATTCAAATTTCCATGAAACCAGAAAGTGACTCAAAGTAGTAGCGTTTCTGAAATATGTTGATAACTTTTGTTTTTCATGTTTGTTTATTATGAGCTCTCTTTTATTCAGGCGGAACTACTTATCTACAATAAACAACAGAGAGTTACTTCGCCTCCTAAAGGGGGGTTATCGAATGGAAAACCAGATATTTGTAATGATGAAATGTAAGTAAGATCCTATGTTGATGACGATAGAATGCAGTTGTAGTTTGTTCCTAATTAACAAAATATATCGTCGAGAAGGTCGCTAAGCAACCTACTGTTTCCACGTTGACTTTGTTGTGACAAAAAGGAATGGGGAATCTTTTAGCGGGAAATTATTCAAAACAGGCCTTCAAAAGACATGGACACAGTGGTCTCCATGACTTATGAACTGTGGAATGTACCATTGATGAGTATGAAATAGTGAAAGAAAACAATAACATTTACAGAGCTGGTCATAGCTAGAAAACAGTAACAACTTCGGGCGTGTTTAATAAAAGAAGACTAAGACATGAATAATTTGTTTTCAGAAATATGTTTCTGATGAAACAGACTAGGGAAGAAATGACTTAAATTTTTTTTTTCGACGATACTTGTTAATTCATCCATCAAATGAGTAATAATGACTACACAATGACTAATAAGCATACATTGACATTGTATTAGGTTCAGTATGATGACAGATTGCTGGATGGAAAACCCGGACGACAGACCAAACTTCACTCAAATACGAAGAGAGACTGGAGGAGATGATGCAGAAAGACAATCCGTATTTGGATTTCAGTGTTTTAGATGAATCCAGGGATTATTACAATGTGCCTTCCTTCAACAGTTTAAATGAGGAATCTGCAGATGATGAACTGTCTGACAAAGAAAGCGACGAGTTGTTAAAGGATGAAAGCGATGATAGTAGCGTAGGAGAGAAACCCACAGAAGATTCCAACAAGAATGAAATAGCTCCATTCCCGAAAGCCATCAAGAATCCAGAGATGGACCAGGGTATTGATTCTGTTGGTGTGGACAAGATTGAATTTAATAACAGTTCTTTCCGTGGTGAAGATTTTCGTGATCTTAAAGAAGTAAAGGTGAATATTGGACGCCCTTGAAATGGCTCTATACCGTCCTGGAAGTAGAGGGCTTGTACTCTAATTGACAAATAATGCTGACTACTCCGCCATTTGGTTCAGCTGATAATACAGAACCCAACGATAGCTGCTAAAAATATACAAACCAGTTAACCGCTTTATACTTTTTTGGTTTACTGCTTCTTATTTCGTGCAAGTGGAGAATTACTGTCAAAGTCGAAGTCGCTTTCAAATATAACTAGTCTGCATGGGCAGCATTTACTGCTTATAGAAGGTCCTTTTTACATAGTTATGTTTAAGCCTTGTAATCGATGACTTATGTACTTCTATATTTGATTACGTCAAACTTCACATGAGACGAACTAAATGCAAATGGTACATGGTCGATCCGAAGGAGTAAGGCTCGACCGTTGGATTGAAATTAGATCGACCAGCACGCTCCATCTGTCTGCTTGAGACGGACGAACTTAATTGAGTCAAACTTTGAACTTATCAAGAACTCAACTCGCTCAGTTTTAGTACGTCTCATGTAAAGTTTGACGTTTGACCAGGCCCTAACGCAGGGAAACTCTCTCTCTGGTAGCAACTGTGTTTTGGTGTAGGCATTCATTTGTTTATTGTCTTTTGAATCCGGCGTTGTTGACAGCATTGGTGAATAGAGAAACTCCCACAAATTTAGCCAGAAGCAACGTCTGGCATACCGTACTATATTCAATCATACGCATTTGATATTGGTTATGAAATTTCTTGAGCCGCAAAAAATTATGTCAATACATCGGTTCAAACTGGGTAAAACCAGAGCAACTTCAATCCTGTTTTATGTTTTATTGTATTAAAATTTTAAATATAAATTTTATAATTTATAACTTAACTACAAAAAGATGCATAAATCGTCTCATGTGTTATTGATGTTTAAACAATTTACACTTTGTATGCATTAACTGTCTCTTCGATTTATTTTGTACTTACTTATTTAATCCTCTTCGCGCTCTATGTAGCACATAAGGCACATATTTTGTACTGAAGTTTA
>JAHPZR010034085.1:7500-11142 GCA_019787425.1 Platygyra sinensis | reverse complement strand
AGTGCACCTAACCCCAAAAATTTTTTTTCGCTAAAACAATAAAGCTTATTTTGTGGAGTAATTAGCCGCAAAAAGTTTTCGATTTGGTTAAATCCTCGAATTTCTGTGCCCCCTTGAAACCGAGTTTCGTATGGTTCACGACCGAACATAAGGAGTCTGGGGAGAGTAAAGCCGTGACGTCACTTCGAGAACGAAAGCTTCGGCTGTCCCAGTCGAGCCTTTTACTCTGTGTGAGCGTGGAAGCCTTTTTGCCGCACAAGTTTTTCGCTGGGGGCTCCACAGTCGACAGATTTCTGTTTTTATCAACAATATCTTCTACTTCGTCGGATTCTGAAATGAGCTTTGACTCAGAAGACTCCGAAATTTATTATATCGCTGAAGATAATGACGACTCGCACTTGTAAACAAAGCAAAGTGAATAGTTAAATGATGACGGCCGAGATGATTTATATGCTGACAACTCTCTGGCCAACGAAGAATGGATAGACAAAATGAGGTGGATGCTGACAAAGAACTCGAACGAGCTCTGATGGACAGACCCGAAGGCAATGATATGTAAAAGTCAAAGAGACTGTAGCGTGTGGTGCGTATATTTACTAAATTCACGCATTCTTCGATCTCGCATTAACATACATGTACTTTCGTATAAATAAAAGTCAAGTCCGTTAACTTTCTCAAATTATTTTAACTTCACTCGTTCAACGTAGACCAAAATGATTATCCCATGACACAATGTTTGTGTTCTTTTCCTGCGAGTGTGGAAATTGTAGCGTCGCTTCCCTTCAAAACATCAGCGAATGTTATTGTTGTCATTATTATATTAGAGTGAGTTAGAAGGTTGTCAAGACTCAAAGAAGAGTGATCTTGTTCTTGAAGATATTGGTGCTGATGTTACCTTAAAGTGTGTTACTGAATATCCAGGAATTAAACCTGTATGGCTTCAGAAATGGAGTTTTAAGATTAGTAGTGGGCAAATACAAAACTATCTGTCGGCTGTGCCGACTGACTGCTGTTGTTTCTCAGATCAGATGCAACAAGGGCTTCATGAATCGATGGACGGTTATTCCAAATTCGTCTCGCTTAAGTCACTGAGT
Source organism: Platygyra sinensis (assembly GCA_019787425.1). Classification (NCBI taxonomy): domain Eukaryota; kingdom Metazoa; phylum Cnidaria; class Anthozoa; order Scleractinia; family Merulinidae; genus Platygyra; species Platygyra sinensis. Next base: position 10,048 of record JAHPZR010034085.1, on the reverse strand, counting down.
CAGCAAAATCCCTTCCTCTCTCTGAAAATCGAGGCATCGAGCGAGATCATCTGGTTTGAAATACTCTATGGAACAGATCACCGAACTCTTAGACGGCTATCACTTTGCACGAATCGAGCCATCACTTTGTACGTTTCTTCTCTTCAGGACATCTCTCCATAAAACGTATGGCATAAAAATAGATTACTTCATAGAAAGTGTTACGTACGGATTTTTATTCACGAGTTGCAAAACTTTGCAAAACGAACGAGTGAGCGCAGCGAACGAGTGAGTTTTCAAAGTTTTGCAACGAGTGAATAAAAATCCGTACAAAGCACTTTCTATGGTGTAATTTGTTTATTGTATATATAACGAGAATTCAACACAACCATTAAATCAGTTTTAGTTTTTTTCCGGCACCATAAGTTTACATGCAGAACGCTGAGAACGTAATGAATGACCGAGCGTAATGAAAAACAAATCCGCTTTCCAGTCCAGATATAGGCGTACAACGGGGAGAATTCGGCTTAAATACATAGTGAGAAATCTTTTCGTTTGTCCATAATTACTGTCAGAATCAATTATGTCATGGTGACGTTTCGCGCTGTGCAAAGACAAATTCGGACTCTGTTGACTTACTCTGTTTAAATTTCAATGTTCCTCCTTGAATGTTGTTGGCTTTCTGATGTTAAATTTACTTCCTCGGTTTCTTGAATGGCCATTGATTCTCAAACTGAAGTTCTAGCGCTCAAGATATTTGTTAGATATATTCCATTGCTGTTTTTCCGAAAGTGAAGTAAAACGGGAACCGAAGCCATGTTATCGAGACACAAACTTCAAGCGGACGATGATTTCAAGCCCGCGCTTCTCGGTAGCCATTAGAGTGCTTAACTCTGATCATGATTGGCTTAGTGATTCTATCATGAACGGTGATTGGTTATATTTTTCACATGTGAAGAACGCTATACGCAAACGTGATTGGACGTATCGCTTTTTTCACCGGTGAAATATAGCACATATAGAATTCTATTTGCAAGGTTTATTGCCTAAAATTCTCGCTATATATACAATAAAGCGGAGTACCTCCTGTAAGTTTGTTGTGTTGCTACATCACACTACAGCGCACCTGGCTAGCATTTTTTCGAACAACTTTTACAGCCTTTCCCACAGAAACAAGTAAATATGCGAATCTCAGAATCATCGTGTTCTCGATTTGACGTCACATCCGGCCCTCGACCCATTCTCCGTTAAACTCGGTCGTGGACCAAAATGACGGCAATTTCACGTACTTTGACGAGCCATAGAAAATCAAAGATTTAACCAAATCGAAAAATTTTTGCCGCTAGTTACTCCACAAAATAAGCTTTATTGTTTTAGCGAAAAAAAGTTTTTGGGGTTAGGTGCACTTTAAACATAACTATGTAAAAACGACCTTCTATAAGCAGTAAATGCTGCCCATGCAGACTAGTTATATTTGAAAGCGACTTTGACTTTGACAGTAGTTCTCCACTTGCACGTAATAAGATGCAGTAAACCAAAAAAGTATAAAGCGGTTACTGGTTTGTATATTTTTAGCAGCTATCGTTGGGTTCTGTATTATCAGCTGAACCAAATGGCGGAGTAGTCAGCATTATTTGTCAATTAGAGTACAAGCCCTCTACTTCCAGGACGGTATAGAGCCATTTCAAGGGCGTCAATATTCACCTTTACGTCTTTAAGATCACGAAAATCTTCACCACGGAAAGAACTGTTATTAAATTCAATCTTGTCCACACCAACAGAATCAATACCCTGGTCCATCTCTGGATTCTTGATGGCTTTCGGGAATGGAGCTATTTCATTCTTGTTGGAATCTTCTGTGGGTTTCTCTCCTACGCTACTATCATCGCTTTCATCCTTTAACAACTCGTCGCTTTCTTTGTCAGACAGTTCATCATCTGCAGATTCCTCATTTAAACTGTTGAAGGAAGGTACATTGTAATAATCCCTGGATTCATCTAAAACACTGAAATCCAAATACGGATTGTCTTTCTGCATCATCTCCTCCAGTCTCTCTCGTATTTGAGTGAAGTTTGGTCTGTCGTCCGGGTTTTCCATCCAGCAATCTGTCATCATACTGAACCTAATAGAATGTCAATGTATGCTTATTAGTCATTGTGTAGTCATTATTACTCATTTGATGGATGAATTAACAGGTATCGTCGAAAAAAAAAATTTAAGCCATTTCTTCCCCTAGTCTGTTTCATCAGAAACATTATTTCTGAGAACAAATTATTCATGTCTTAGTCTTCTTTTATTAAACACGCCCGAAGTTGTTACTGTTTTCTAGCTATGACAGCTCATGTAAATGTTATTGTTTCTTTCACTATTTCATACTCATCAATGGTACATTTCCACAGTTCATAAGTCATGGAGACCACTGTGTCCATGTCTTTTGAAGGCCTGTTTGAATAATTTCCCGCTAAAAGATTCCCCATTCCTTTTTGTCACAACAAAGTCAACGTGGAAACAGTAGGTTGCTTAGCGACTTTCTCGACGATATATTTTGTTAATTAGGACAAACTACAAC
>JAHPZR010034085.1:0-5000 GCA_019787425.1 Platygyra sinensis | reverse complement strand
AGTACGACTTTTCAATTCTAGTTTTTACGCTTCACATTATCACAACACATACCCATTTCATCCCATGAGCTACTCTCTCTACCTAAAACCAACATGAAGAAGGAGGGCTCTGGAAATGTCACTGGTTTGAAATTCGAAAGTCGTACTCGTACTAAAACTCGTACTTGTAGTCCGACCAATCTAAAGCTCCCTTTAAAAAAAATTATCACAGCTTGCGTCTCTTAAAGTACTAAAGTTTAGGGGCAGTTGTTCCATTTGTTTCAGATTATGATAATGGGCACGAAACAAGAAAAACTGGGAAACCAGATATTTCCAATCCAAAAACAAATATTAATTAACATCACAAATCATCATACTTTAAAGTGGAGTTTGGTCAGCCGGCGAATACAAACAGAAGTGTGTGAAAACTGAAGCTTTTCAATTCTCTAAAATTATCTCAACGGTAAGTTTTAAATCATATTTTGTCGATAGGAATGTTTTTTAATACGTAATTTGTTATACCTGAATTGATATTCCTCCAGCCTTCCCATCAATAACATATGTTTCACAGTAGGTTGAACGGTAAGGCCCACGTGATTCATCACCAAGGTATTCTTTTACCTTATGATTGAAAGAAAAAAGCAAAATCATATAAATGCCAGAATATATTTCTTGCCCTAAGTTGAGAGATAGCGGGGTAGAAAACTATATGCTTCAGATCAGAAACTGACTTGAGATAACTATCCTTAAAGGGGCTCAGTCACGGTTAAACGGTTTGAAAAGTTTAGCTAAACCTTAACGTTGTCATGAAGATCCTCTTTTAACATTTTTTACTAACTAAAGATATGTAACAGACATGTGTTACGTTTACCTTTCCTCGACGTTTTCGGAGGTTAATGTAAGAGATCACCGTACGGAATATATTCAACCAGTAAGAACATTGGTTCTTCCACAGTACAACAGCCCAACATGTTAACAATATTTTTGTGTGATCCACAGCTTTCATGAGTTGAATTTCCGCAAGAAATTCTCTGCTTTGGTCACTATCTGCCATATCTAAACACGACATGTATGGCAAACGTAAATATGATTAATATATGTATAGTAGTATGTATAGTATCTATGGTAGTATCTATGGTCACTCGACCCGAGAAAACCGAATTGACGCAGTTGTTGTGGTTGTATAGTGGTCGAAGAAAAATGAAAAGTCACCAAGTTTCGTCAAGGCAAGAAGCCAAAACAGATCTATAGTTTAAGATCATGTATAGTTAGTTATTCATAACTAATCGGAAAGACAGATATAGTTCAGAAGAGTCTTCCCAATTAATAAACTAGCTCCAATCTAATCCATCTGTTGTAATGCTGATCAGAATGACTTCACAACGTCGGATTCTATCGGATGCAAACTATGTGTGACCCGCAAAAATACATTGTAAACCGTGCAAGAACGGTTTTTTCTCTGTCGAAGGTACAATTCGTTTGTCAGATCTAGAAAGGTCAATCATACTATAATTTCAGCAGTTCTCTACTGAAGCCTTTCCACAGATAAGTCCATCGTTTGGATCGTGCAAGATCTTGTAGAACCATACTGGATAAGATTACTTTTTTAACCCTATGGCTGCTTATGCAAAATGTAACATTTCGTGGTAAAATGCCAATGGAAATCTATAATCATTTTCACCCTCAAACAATTCTTAAAGTGAATTCATGTTGATCATTCTCGAGCCGGATTATGCGGTTCCAAAAATAACATGCCATACAACCCACCGTGTAGCATTTTCACCGCCACTGTGAATCCGCCAGTCTGCTTGATTGTGTTTTTTACGAATCGACTTCATTGGAGGCATCATGGACTATTTTTCGAGAGGGAGTAGAAAGTTCTTTGAGGATTCCCTTGTATACTTTGCCAAACGCCCCCTCTCCGAGCTCTTCCTCCAGGGTGACTAGGTCACCATCTACTCCCAATGATCAATCATTAACGCGTTTTGCTGCAGAAAATTAAACAATGCAAATACTTGTATTTAAGTCCTTACCTGGGTAATGATTTAGGCAAAAAGTCCCTCATATGCTTTGTTCATTTCTTAGTATAAATAGGCTGTAGTGAACCGGATGGCTTTGGCCACTTAAAATTTCTTAGGAAAACGTTTGTGTATCATTCTCAACTCGTCTTTCCATATAGTGTAAGCAGCAAAGATAAAAAAAAAAAGAACGATACTGAGATTTTAAACGTCAATAATGGACGTAAATAAAGTTATTAAGGTTATTTCACTTTAACAAAAGTAAAATTAATATGGCACATGACATCCATCTACATGTAAGAGTCAGTACAAGTGTACTACTGGGATCATGATTAATACCCTACCCTGAGACAAGCCCTGCTTTCTTCTGCCTTTGCTTCTCTCTGTAGCACCATAAACTCACAACATATGACAATCAAAACAGCTAACAGGATTCCTATAACAAGCACAGCCAACTCTGTGGTGGATAATGAATCATCGAGAGGCTGGTTATCTGAGAAAAATGTCATTAACTGGTCAGAAATATAATTAATCTGGTGGTGCGTTTACTTGCAAATGTAGAACGCTTTTTCGATAATAGCAAAGTTTACCGTAATGGCATGTAATAGATCTAAAACAGAAATTCCCTTTTGTTTGCAGAGTATCCACTGTTTGAATTTGATGTAGCGAATTTTATAATCAGCAATAAAACAGAGAAATTTAGCATTATTGATAATAACAACACTCATTCTTTGGAAATGTTTCAACATTTTCCAAAACAGACCAAAGTTGTGTTTGTAGGACTGCCTTGAATCTCTTGTAATGTATTTTGCTCATTCATGAATTTCACCAGCAACAAAGTAAATGTTTTTCTATTCAAGCATCACACTTCTGTATTTTTTTGAATGGAGCTCGAACTTCATTTTAATGTCTCCCGCTAGCTTCAGTCATATATTTCGGTTGTTTTTAATAACAGTGTCAAATGCTATGTCTTCCTCTTTACACTTCGTCTACTTAGCAAAGCTGTCAAAAACATATTTCCTCAGAAAACATATTGTTTCGTGAACATAATTCTTCACTTCAAACAGTCCCTCGTACTGTATGCCTTCAAGTGAAGTCAGAATGAGGTTGTTATAACTTCTAGAAGCAAATTACAAACATTCCAATTTCGAGGTAATTCCGAACATGAATAGAGTTATGTATTTCAAAACGAGGAGATATTAGAAATAATGCTTACCAGTTTCAAGTTTCCAACCAGTGAATCTTGGCATCTGCACCCAAAACCTCAGCGCACGACGAACACTGGAGTAACCTTAAAATGTGGAGCGGTTTGCATCGATCACATTCCTCATAATCAAGCAAGATTTAAATTTATTTTGAGCATAATTTTTGTGAAAAGTATATCGTCGAGAACGTTACAGAAAGTTAATTATTGAGCTGATCGTTTGTTGCAAAGTCCGTAATTCATTTTTATTCAGGCTGGGAATTAGCTTGACTACAGCAAACTACTTCCATGATACTCCTAGAGCAGGGCTAAAATGATTTTTTAAGCGCGGAAAAATGAGCTGTGGCAGTAATAAATTGTTTGATTGAGTCAATTTCGTTAGGAAGAATTCAGAATCATACCTTGCCTCGACCGGAAAATTTAACAAGTTGCGCCTTTTCGTGAAAAGGGAAATATCATGCGTTTAACACGTGACGACGATAGTGTTCATGTTCGCAGGGACACACTATCATCCCTTATAAGGTGCAACACTACAATTTGTTCTCCGATTCTTATTGGCCGGTGTTAACACTGATTGTGTGCGGGATAGTGTGTTCATCCGCGGAGAGACACGATCAGCCCATAGTGCCCGTCCGCGATCAATACCCGACTGATAGTCGTCCGTGAAATTTGTCGGGGGGGGGGGGGGGGGCTGTAACAAGCAGGCTTAATAAAAAAATCAATTAAAATTCTATAATTTGATCGGTTTTGACTTTTTCGTTTTTAACTTTACATTTGACTTTGCGGCTTCATCTAAAAAAGTGGAAAATAATTTATATGATTTTTTTGACTAGCGACACGAGAGCAAATCTAGCGGGACGGTACAAGACAATAGAGTGTGTTTACTGTCTAGAAAACTCCCGGTTGTAGTTGCCCATTGGAATTTTTGATATTTTCTTAAAAATAGCACATTTGTCCTCGAAGCGAAAATATTGTTTAAAAACATCAAAATTCTCGGGGCAGTGCCTTGAAGAACACTGTAATTGTTCAAATAGTTACCCGCACTGTTTCAAGGATTGAATCGTCACATTGGTACTTTCAGTTCGTATCTGAGAATTAAGTGAAAAATGCTCGTTTTTTTTTAATAATAAATCACCTGGAATTCAACTCCATCACAAGGGGGGGGCCGACTGATCTCATAATTGTAGCATTTGTACATTCTATAAGGACGGAAAAGAAAACACTGAAGTCGGTTTACTTTTAAAAAGTGAACATATTTAGCCTAGGGGAGATAAACGCGACAGTTCCGCAATTAAACCATTGAGGTATCTATTGGCTGATATATAAAATGTGTGCTCTAGGCACTTTCTAACATGGCTTCAAAGACTACGTTTTTGAAAATTAAATCCGTCTGGAAGAACAGGCCTTCATGCCAGAGGAAATCTCTTCGTAATGTGTGGAGATTAATGCCACTATACACAATGATACAGCCGAAGCACGTGTTGGTTTCCTGGAAACCTGACATCCGCTCTAAATCCTACACAAGCAAGCAATTGAGCCTCGTGGCTCTCCATCATCAGTTTCTCTCTTGGCTTCAATCATGGGGATTCAGTGTCCAGACCAAGAACCTGATTACCGTATAATTATCACTTGTAATATGGCATTGCTTTTGATATAACTGCCCTTCTAATTGGCTATTCTATTCTCAGTAATGCCTATGGTCCCGATTAGAGGCCTGCAAAAGCGCAGCAAAAAGCATACATAACAACTTATTTACCTCAACGTTCGACATTTACGGGGAAATCCCAAATCGTATACAC
>JAHPZR010034080.1:0-27519 GCA_019787425.1 Platygyra sinensis | reverse complement strand
CCTGAGGAAGTCATTTTCAAATCATTTCATCAACAATGTCCTACTCGCGAAGTTATTATTATCTGTATAAGCGTGTAGCGGACAATTTCAATTATTATACATCAGACTCACTATGAAACATCTGATTGGTCGAGAGCATTTAATCAATTCACAATAGCTTGTGAACTTGACATGATAAATGCAATATCTGCTGCAGATATTGCATTTATCATGTCAAGTTCAACGTCTGCCTGGTTACTAAGCCCCTTGGAGTGTTCTCCTCAGAAACAAAATGGCTGAACGCTTCACTTCTGTTTCTGAGGATGAATTATGTGAAAAATGTATAATAAAACAATTATTGAATTCGGTTTCCGCATGATATCATGAATTATCAAAACCTCGTGTCTGTGTTATCTGCCTCAGCCTTCAGCTTCGGCAGATAACACAGACCTCGGTTTTGATAATTCATGATATCATGCTCAACCTCATCCAATAATTGTTTAATATCTTCCGAAAAACAACTTTTATTAACGTTGGGAAATGTTCGTATCCTCTGTTGCGAATGCGAAAAACACCAGGCTGTTCTTCGCAAACTTCACGGTTCATTTCCCTTAGTTACAGTATTCACTGATCACGTCCCGATTCTATTGATAGAAGTAGGGAGTAATATTCCTTGTGGGTTTTCTTTTATCGCTGACGTGCGACACACCTTAAATCCTAGACAACGATGATATATGGATTGATTAATTGATTCTATCGTCTACGTTGAAATCACGAAAAAAAGATCACATAACGCAAATTACTTATCTTACTGAACGTCACACAATGCAACTATCTCGACACCTGCATGTACTTCCGCATTAAATATTGCTTTACGGGTCCGAAGAGTTTCGGGGGCTTTCGATCAAATGGGCCTCTGGGGCCCGTTTCTCGAAAGTCCAGGATTTTTTACGGACCGGTAAACTTAAGCCACTTTTAGTTCATCTGCGTTTTAAAACGGAGACGGGTACACGTCTGAAATTTCTTGTATTAAGAGAACCTCTGTTCAAATAAAGAATTCGTGAATGATAACTATGCAATAATATGCTTCAAGATTTTGCTATGGCTTTACGGGTGCGAAAACTTTTCCCGACTTTTGAGAAACGGGCCCTTGGTCTCAACGAGATCGTTAAACTGTAAAACAGAAGCTGCTGAGAGTGAAGAAAACGGCCACTATGGTTTAAAAAACCATGTGACCTTCACACAGATGACAATGCTGGAACTTGTCTTAAAAAGCACAGCTATCGATTTTACGAGATGCTTATGAACGAAGACGAATCAGTCTGTGTTACTAAAGAGGTCCACGTGAACCAAAATAGCAACAGTGAAGTGATTGCTGATGTTATCAATCGCAGATCAAGAAGTGGATGGAAAAAGTTCACGCTGATATTAGCCGAGTATTTGCCGTAATAAGTTGGACGTCACTCACCAAAAGACCCTTGGTAAATATGGTTATGGATTGAAAAGTTGTACCACATTCATCATGCACGTCAATGAGATCAATAGCATGAATGGTCAGTTAAAAGATCTGAAAACGTTTAAGCCGGTTTACCTACATGATATCCAGCATTAGTATATACTAAAACAGTAGATAGCGTTAAACGCGCGTTCTGATTGGCTTGTCAAACTCCGAAGATCCTGTGCTATTTACCGCCGAGGAACTAGGGAAAAAATGGCGTCCCCGTTTGCATCCGTGACAAGTGAAGAAATCATCCAAATTAATTTTTTGTGGTGTATATCATCTCACTGGTTTAGTATATACTAAAACATAAAATACCAGAACAACTATTCACCTCAATGTCAGTGGCTAGCGTTGGATATTTAGCTCACCGCTTCGCGGCTCGGTAAATATCCACCGCTAGCCACCTCCACTTTGGTGAATAGTTGTTAATTATTATTTCGACTGTCCTGAGGTAGAGGCAGAATCGGATGTTCATGGAAATTATAAGGTGAAAATGCTACGGATTCTAGACCCCGCGATCACTCATTGAAGAAAGAGATCCAAACGTGCACCAAAGTTTACCGCTCAAAACTTCACTGACAAATCCAATCTTGTTTTAATCAAGCTCTGATACAAACGTAGTTTGCGACATAAAGCAAGTTAAGAATTTCAGGTAAAAAGTAAAATATTTAGTATTCAATAAAATCAAGAGATATAAATTGGAGCATTTGGGTCTCTACGTTGTGACTAGAATTGATAAACTCAGCTAAAAAGTAAATAATGGATTTAGTTCGATTTGTTCCGAGTCAATCGTTGTGAATTTTTTCGACGAAATGCATTTATTACTGCTGAACGTGCCCATTCCAAGGAAGTTACGCTAGTAATCCGAGGGCCGTAAGCGAGGCTAGTACTCAATGCGCGCGAGGCGCATATTGCGATTTAGACGATAAACTTTTCATGAGCCGTAATTCGAATCTGTTTGCATGGAGAGAGGGTTACCTCAGCAAGTGGGTTAACCTCAGCTGGAGAGGAAAACAAACGATAGCCCGGATTTTCAATCCAAATATTACAGGTAGGGTAACTCTGCAACCCTAGACAACCTAAAGAGCGATTTCACTTAAAGAATCTGGAAACAATTAGAAAGTTGAAATTGGTAGGCGGTTTAATCCTTCCTTTCGAATGTAACGGTTGCTAGGGTTGTTGGAAAGCTTGTGCTTTTTTTTTTAACGGCTGCTTTCGCCAGCTCATTTCCTTCACGTGCTAGAAACAGGAGTACCCAACGGAGCCGCTCGACAAAATACCCGCTCTACAGGGCAGAATAGCGCTGGCTGGGAAATTAAACATTGGCCACATGCGCTTGCTAGAAAACTATATAAACACCACGCTGGCTGGGAATTTATGTTGTAACACTGGCTCTAGCTAGATAAAAAAATGTCTAGTTTGTAGAGTTTGTTTTTCTCCTGGTAACCGTAAGAGAAAAAATATCTTTGTTCTACGACTCATTTCGAAACGCGATCTCGCGCCAACAGCTTTGAAATCGCTCTTATTTGTTGTCAGTGCAGTTATTGACTGGGGTGTGTCAAATAAAGCAAGGCATATGTCATGCTGCGAATTCCTGTCAAATACTGACCACAACACACATTTGAGCGCTCAGCACCGCTGGCAGCCTCATATACATGTATATTCGTTTGCCTGAACGTCTTGTTTGCCCGGTTTCGCTTTTCGTGTTACATACATCTTATGGTAGCATGGAAGAAACTTCCTGTTTGTTTGGTTCAAGTTTTAAGTTTTAGCAGCTACTGGCCACTGATCGATCCGTATCTGTGAAGTCAGCCAAAAGGTAAGCGAAATGTTACGTTTGTTGTCTGATCTAGTCAGTTTAGGAAACATCACTTATGCACAGTGCCGTAAACCTCAGGAAAATGTTTTTTTTCAAGACAATTCTCTGCTGATAGAAGACGCATAGTCTCTTCGTTGAATAATGTACAACGTAAGAGGAGCATATTAAGGTCTTTCTTTCCTGTACTCTCTGTAATTGCGCGCGCTGGAATTTTCCGTTGCAGCTATTTGTCAACGTTGTTTGTAATATTTTGCACACGTCTCATTTTGGCCTAAGGTTTTGTTTCATGGAGGACAAGAAGCTAAAAAAAATGGTTATGCAATTCGTTGTTTAAGTGGAAGAAATTCAAAACTAAGATTTATTCAAATATACTCTCCCTTTAGATCCTGTGGATTACGGGTTCTCGGCCGAGAGGCGGGAAACGTCCTTCAGTTGCGGTCATTTGGAAGGCGTTGGGCTACTGGCCAGATATCTTTCTGATCTTTGAAGATCGCAAGCGGTAAGAGAATTTTATGTTTGTTCTGCTTACGCGTGCGGCATAACGTTTCGTTTCGTTTCGTTTCGTTTCGCTGAATACCGTACTGAATACCCCGATGCAACCTTTCTTAATTCAAATCATTAAGATGCAATTTTCAAATTTTCTTTTGTTTGCAGTGGTGAAAAAAACCATATAAGGCGGCTTTATGAGCTATCCGCAATATCGCAAGACTTCTTTATTTAGGCAATTTCTCCATTTCTCTTATCGCTAACGCTCAAATGCAGATGATTTGTCGGGTCTTGACCGAGCTCCGGAAGGGAATTTCTCTAAAGCACTGCCGACAAAATTTTTCCCAGGTAAAAACTTGACAGACTTGACTAAAATATAAACATTGAAGTGTTTTTCTTGTCAATAATTTGTTGTAAAGGAATTGTTCTTTCTCTCAGAGTGCGATCAGGCTGAGAGAAACATCGCTCATTCTGACCAACTGCAAAGTACAAATTTCCTCTAGTGCGGATGTTAGCTTACAAAACAAAAATTGTCAAGAGACAAATTTCGGTTTGCGTTTGGCCAATTGTAAGAAAATTCCAACTGTTTCCGCTTCTGGACAGGCCCTTAATCTGTTAATAAATGTTAAAAATTGCCGCCTGTCAAGATCAGATTGCCAAAGAAAGATCACTTGGAATCAAGAGATCATCAAGGTGAACACCTCGATGATCTCTTGCTTGGAATCAAGTGTGTGTCCTTTCTAGACATAAACATAGACGGTTTTTCTTCGGCAAGACTTTATCAACAACGACTGCATGTTGTTATGAAATTCCGAGAGATCTGAGGTGTCAAAGTTCCTACTTCCGGTGAAAATAAGTTGGCTTGGTTTTTTTCTGCGGATTCTGGGGTGGAAATGAAAAAATTGCTGAGATCAGAGCAGGCTCACTGTCTCGTCTCGCGGCTTCGCTCTACCTGCTCACAGGCTAGGTGAATGTAGCGGCATTGTTGTTAAGTACCTAAGTCATCACTGGGTCATTATGTCATGATTTTGTAGCAAGGTTTCAAAACAATGAAGTGGTTTTATTCCCTTGCATTGTTGACCTCTGTTTCAAGCTAATACAAAAAAAAACAAACCGAATTAGGGACACCATTAATTAATTTTGGATTTTGCGTAAGCTTTGGTTTTCTTAAAATTACTCAACAAAAAGAAATCAGCGGTTCAACAGCTCTTGCCATCAAGTAGAAAATGTTGTGCACAGAGACATGCGATGAAATGAACACTGATCAGTCCGCCTAATAACAGCTAGATCGCGTATATAGTATATATAGTAGACTACGAGTAGTAAATCTAAGAGACACTGTTTTTGCGTTTAAATGCATGACGGGTTGCGCCCCCTGATTACCTTACATCTAAGCTAGTTACCAGGGACCAAGCTTCCGTTCGCGTGACACGAAATCCACAACAGTGAAAATATCCCTTTGTTCAGAACAGCCACCGGTCAGCGGTCTTTCCAGTACAGAGCTGTCTATAGACCCTATGCAAAAATGGCTGCCTTTAACTTATTTTTTTTGTTTGTATTTGCATTAGCCTCACTAACCCCCTTTTTTTAAGACAAAAATTTAAAGAATTTGCTATCCCGAACGAGGTTAGTGAGGTTATTTTGAATACGAACAAAAGAATAATTTAAAGGCAGCCATTTTTGCATAGGGTCTCAATAGATTCATAGAGTTTTTAAACGTTAACTTTAGCACATGTTATGAGACATTTAGGTATTAGATTCCTAGTTATTAATTTTTTTCCTAGTTATTATGACGCTTCTCGAGTTGTATCACGCACGACGGACTAAGCGAAAGAGAGACTACTCGTAGTCTACGTAAAATAGCCACAGTGAAAGGTCTCAGCGACAGGGAAGTGACGGAGAGCGATCAGAAGCGACTTTATTCAGTCGCAGGCAACATAAAACTAGTTACGTTGGTAATATATTTCTGAAATGACGAGTTGAATAATTATAAATTTTGTCAAATAATTCCAAAAAGTACTCAAAAAAATTCCTGTGAATAAGCTGTTAAGCTGTTTTAGGTGGAAGAAACTAGTAAATTATAATCAGCACATTATCGTTATGATAAGACTTGACTGCTATTAGACGTTATGTCTGCAATGGGATTTTGAACTAAACAAGAACTTCTTCCTACATGTAGGGCAAGATGTTTATGGAAGAGGTTGCCGGGTGTAGAAATTTTAAGACTTCATTTTTAATTCTCCGAGTTAAAAGAAACAGTTAATGAAAGCGTAGTACACAATTCAGTACTTGACCCCTGTGGTCCTCGTTGAAAAATCTCACTTTGTTCATACGTTCCTTTTTACAGGTTTCAAATGTCTTCGCAGAACTTCAAGATGCCTGAACCAGTCTTTGCAATAAGACTACCAGATTACGTTTGTACTAAGCAATGAGCACATCAATTTTGATTAATGAAATCTGTACTTTGCTGATTGGCCTATAAGATATAATTCTGGTTTCAAACTACGGAGTATTAAGAATTTAACAACAACAACAAGCTTTATTACCAAACAAAAAAGTTAAGCTTTACAGTATGATATATTCACGATATATTAATACAAAAAAAGTGTCATTACAATTAAAACTTTAACTTGAAACTGTACGACCATGACTTTTGCTGTGAAACTTTTGCAGTGATTTTCTGACGACATTCAACGTTACCATGACTTTTGCTGTGAAACTTTGCACCAGTTCTGGTGTGAAACTTTTGCGGCGATTGTCTGACGACATACAAACATGACTTTTGCTGTGAAACTTTGCACCAGTTCTGGTGTGAAACTTTTGCGGCGATTGTCTGACGACATACAAACATGACTTTTGCTGTGAAACTTTGCACCAGTTCTGGTGTGAAACTTTTGCGGCGATTGTCTGACGACATACAAACATGACTTTTGCTGTGAAACTTTGCACCAGTTCTGGTGTGAAACTTTTGCGGCGATTGTCTGACGACATACAAACATGACTTTTGCTGTGAAACTTTGCACCAGTTCTGGTGTGAAACTTTTGCGGCGATTGTCTGACGACATACAAACATGGCTTTTGCTGTGAAACTTTGCACCAGTTCTGGTGTGAAACTTTTGCGGTGATTGTCTGACGACGTACAACCATGATCCATGGCTATTGTTAGAAACTTCAAACTTAAACCCTAACCCTAACGACTGGGTGGACTGGATTCAGTCCCATTTCATTGAAACAGCAAATTTGATGCTATGACTTTGCAATTCGTATTTCGCTTAAATTCCGAGTTGTTATAGTGCAATACCGAGGGAGGAAAGAACCATACTGACATTGTAGCTCAGTCGATAATTTTGGCTCACCGTTCATAGCGTTGTTACGTGTTTACGTCTCATGGTTATGGTTATGGTTAACATCGCCCTGCAACTACTCCCCAAGTTCAAATTTCAGCGAGGACCTCTATTTCGAGAAACTGTGAGTACTGCTTATTTTTATTATTATTATCATTATCATTATCATTATCATTATCATTATCATTATCATTATCATTATCATTATCATTATCATTATCATTATCATTATCATTATATTATGATTATCATTATTGCGGGCGACAAAAGGAGCCCGCAATCCTAATCTCAACGTTGCTTTTACAAACGCATGCGCCGCAGTTGTATAGTTTGGCCCTGACTCGATTTTGCTGAAATCTTGAGTCTTCCACCACGAATGCATGGAATGCAAAGAATGCTATTTTCTCACGCGCATCACGTGTAACATTTGGACCTTGGATCACGTGAAGGTCATGCATAGCAGCTGCGCCGACCAATCCATGGATTCCACTTTTCTGTTCATGTTGTCGCGTTGTATACCATTTCCCGGCCGTATTCCGTCTTAAATAAATCACACTTGCGTTAAATCAATCATTTTGACTCGATCAATACTTATACTCTATAACCTAGAGTGCTTTTATTTACGCCGTGAAACAGCAACAATTACAGCATATTACTAAATCTAAGGAAAGCAAACAATGGGATTAGTGTCTCGTGGAATGCTCTGGTGTTACTGTTTCACAGATTTTGTCAAATCACTCTATTGTTACTGTCAAAATGGAGGAAAAAGCGAGTAAAACCTGGGGGAGGGGGGGGGGGGGGGCTCATGGACAAACAAAATCACCCGACCTTTCCCTATAGGGTCCTACAGGCCCCCAAATCTTTTAGTCCTCAAATGGGCAAAAAAAAAATTCCTCGCCCGCATTTGCTAACCTTTGGTTATTACTAGTTATTATTATTGTTGTTGTTTTTTCATTTATTATTTTAGTATTTATTTCTATTGATGTTTATAGTACCTTCGAAAAATTATGTATCGAAACCTCGCTGGCTGGCTCAAAACGTACGCCACCGCTCGCTGGCAAACTCCAAAGTCCCTTATGCGCTGGCTGGCAATATGTGTCGTTTCGCATTTTAAATTATGCTGGCTGGTTAACACCCGTCTTACACGATGGCTGGCTGGGAGTTTTGTTTTCTGAAACTCTTGCTTGCTGGCAGTGAAGAGCGGGTAATTTTTTCCCAGGAAAGTTAAATATTAACGAAGATTGACGTAGAAACAATCTATTAGTGGTTACAACATTGTAGGAACAATTTAGTCAAAAATGGTCGTTGGGTACTCCTGTAGAAAAGCTGTGAGAATTGTAATGTTTATAACGCATCACAAGTTGGGTGAGAAGTACAGTACCGCTCAGATATACGTTAACCAAAAAACGCGCATAATACGCGAATAAATATACGCGCATGTGCGCATAAATATACGCGTATGTGCGTATAAGTATTCGCGTATGTGCGAATAAGTATACGCGTATGTGCGTATAAGTATATGCGTATGTGCGTATAAATATACGCGTATGTGCGTATAAAAATGCGTATATACGCACATACGCATACACGCGTCTGTTCATTAGTATTTATGAGCTGGCTTATTGAAGAATACATGTAGCTTGGCAGCACTAAAAAACTACACGACTGCGAACTACATGAAGACGTCTCCCGATACGTTGTTGCAAGTGTATACGAGTTAGATAGAAAGCATGTGCTTATCGAAAAAAACGGGTTATCCTTTTCAAACGGAATTTTCATGAGCAGAGGAGATGTTTTTCATCACTTACCAACACTACATCCATCGCAGCGGCTTTGGAATGTGTTCAAAATAAATTAAATACCGGTGCATCGTATTTCAGCAGAATCAACAAAGAAGCCCGCTTGTGAACAGCGTTCTGAATACGAACCCACACAGGATGCTTCTTTTATGGCTTACACTATCGTTATGGCTTACACTATCGATAAACAAGTTTTCCTCAGAAACTTTTCCATTCATTACACCGATACACGTAAAAGAAGTTCTACCAGACCATTTTAATCGTTTTGCGTTACCTGTCACGCGACTACGTGTTGTTCCCGGACTCAGGTCTGACTCGTGTGCAAATTTTGATGAATTTGATTCGCCTCTAGTTTAGTTATTTGTATTAAAAATCGATGGTCACGATAACTAAATCTCAACGATCTGTGTCAAATATACTGGAGATATAATTTTTTCGACATGGTCTTCGGAACGCTTAGACAATAAACATCTCGCAAGCGACATGCCGGCGCATGCAAAACAAAGAACTTTTCCTTGAAGTAAAAAAAAACTAAATGTGGCAGCGCGCCATAGAAACTTTGATAAACAATTTTTTCGTCAAGCAAAGAGCATTTTACTGTTTGAATGAGTGATCTGTGTCAAATATAACCGGAGATATAATTTTTTCGACAAGGTCTTCGGAACGCCGCTTCAGACAACAAACATCTCGCAAGCGACTTGCCGACGCGTCCGAAACACAGAACTTTTCCTTGATGTAAAAAATAACTAAACGTGGTGGCGCACCATAGAAACTTTGATAAACAATTTTTTCGTCAGGCAAAGAGCATTTTACCGTTTGAATGAATGATCTGGGTCAAATATAACCGGAGATATAATTTTTTCGACGAGGATCGTTCTTAAGCTAAGAACGCTAAATTCTTGCCGACACGTGCCGAAACACAGATTTTCCCTGTAAAAAAAATTAAAGTTCACGTGTTAAAATAGGGACTGCAAGCGTCTGTTTCGATTTTTTCCCCATTTTTGGTACCTTATGATCAAGCAAGTGTCAAAGAAACGGTAGTTTGTCGGAGAATTTGCGAAGTGAATTCGGCATTTGCAAATTTCGCTTTGAAGAACCGTCCAGATGATTCACGCGTTTAGATGCCGAGTTTTAAAGTAATATTTTTCTTTTCGGTCTGATTCATCAACAGCAAAAGATAAAGCAGATGAACTGCTTCTTCTCGTTATTCAATAAATACATGAAGCGATGCGGCGTGCGTATTTGTAATATGATCACATTAGCTTTGTGGAATATGTTAATTTTCTGTTGTCGGCTCGTCGCTTTTTTAGACTCTTTCTCTTTCACAACAGAGAAACACAAAGAAAAGTTTTCGTCCTGAATAACAAAGACACATCAGACGCGCATGTATATGCGTATATACGCGTGTAAATATACGCGTATGTGCGTATAACTATACGCGTATATGCGTATAAATATACGCGTATGTGCGTATAACCATATGCGTATGTGCGTATAATCATACGCATATGTGCGTATAGTTATACGCGTATGTGCGTATAAAACGCGTCTGCGCAGTTAACGTATATCTGAGCGGTACTGTAAGTAAAAAGAATCGCAACTGCCAATTCTTTTTGCTTGTTTTTTTCTTGTTGTCTCTCGTTGTTCTTCCCTTCCTTTTCAGATATTTTTAAAGGCTGGTTTTCACTCAGCGACGGAGTCGTAATCTGAAGCGTAGAGCGATACGATGTAGTGAAAATCAAACCGACGGAATCGGAAGCAAAACACTGATTCTGCTTATGACTCCGTCGCTTACGATCAAGTGAAAACTGCATTGTCGGAGTCGCAAGCAGAAGCGGAAGAATAAACCAATAACAATGTTCGACTCAGCTGGGCCTTGCGATTGGCTGGTTCTTCCGCTTCTGCTTCCGACTCCGACAACCTAGTTTTCACTGGATCATAAGCGATGGAGTCGTAAACGGAATCGGAAGAAATGGAAATGTTCTGATTCTTCCGACTCTGATTCCGTCAATTTTATGACTCCGCTCAAGACTCCGATTTTCGATTTTCACTAGGTCATAAGGTCTCTTACGACTTCGGCTCCGACTCCGACTCCGTCGCTAGTGAAACCCAGCCTTAAAGAAGGTATTTGGAAGGAAACAGCAGATTTCGTGGATCTATGTCTGCGGGGCTTGGTCTCGAGGGCGCCAGCTACCACAAACAGTTATCATCGAACGTTCAAAAGACTTTGTTCTCACCAATGTGACGAGCGCTTATCTCCCTGCAAATCCTGTTCACGCAGCAGTTTTTTTGTAGCATGTGTTAGAATCTGCTAAGTCGTGTAGTTCCGTTGATACTGCTTTTTATGTCATTAAGTGGGCCCACGAGATAGCGAGTATGGCCTCTTTCTACCGATAACCAAGTTGTTTCCAGATTCCTGGAAGCTGCCAAGAGAATTTTAGGCGCTGGGAGACCCAATAGGAAAGAGCCCCTTACCAGTGATGCCTAAAAGACATTGTGGAAGGCGCGGACCTGTCAAACATTTTGCACCTTAGAAACGTATGCCTATATTTGTTAGCCTATGCGGGATTTTTTAGATCTGAAGAGGTGGTTAATATCAGAATGAGTCACATTCATTTCCACGAAGGGTGCATGACTATCAAAGTAGAAAGAAGTAAGACCTATCAGCTTCGACGAGGCGACCAGTTCAGTTATTGCTCAATCAGGGGATAGTGTCTGCCCGTTTTTTTTTTTTTTTTTTTAATTTAAAAACCTACCTTAGGAAATTAGATATTGACCCCCACTCAAGTGAATTTATTTTGCGACCATTAGTTAAAACTAAGTCCTCCTACAAGTTGATTCAAAAGAATAAGTCTATTTCCAAAACAACATTTAGAGATCAGTTAGCCAAAAGCCTAGAGAATGTAGTTCCGGATCCCTCTGTTTATTGAAATCACTCTTTTCGGTCAGGTGGAACCTCTAGGGCCCGGCCAACAGCGGGGTTAGTGACAGAGACACGGCAGATGGAAGAGTGTCGCAGCTAAGAATGGTTACATCAAGGACGACATCTGCTACCACCTTTAGTCTCGAAGTCTTTGGAGCTTTAGTTCATTTTCCCTGCTCATCAAGCCCTATACTTTTTTCTTTTAGGTTGTAGTATAACGTATCCTTATAGTTACCGGTGCTCGCACTAAACCGCCAAAATAAACCCATGGTTTTTTGCTCATGTTGTGTACTGCGTGGTGGAGCTGAAATATGGAATTTCTGGCGTTAGAGTGTATACGAATTAGCCGAAAATGAAATATTTCTGCGGCACTGGAGCAGTGGCGGCTGGAGCAAGTCCAGTCGAAGTGCATTATGGGTTGTCAAGGAGGGCTATATAAGAGATCTGTAGCACGTGGGTAGTAATTCTAGGCCGACACCTCGTTTGACCTTCGATATTTTGTTTTGGTTAGGTGGAAAACCCAGGGCCGGGGTCCCGGGGTGTGGAAAACACGGGAAAAACACGGGGTCTAGTGGAAAACACGGGGTCTGGTGGAAAACACAGGGTTTGGAAAACACGGGCGTGGAACACGGTCGGTGGAAAACACGGGATCTGGTGGAAAACACGGGGTGTCAGTGGAAAACATGGGGTCAAAGTGAAAAACACGCGGGAACCATTATTTCGCCCAAGAATGAAGTTTCCTCATCAACATGAGAAGTCAAAATTTTGTTATTTCAAATTGCAATAAAAACCATTTGGCATGAAACGCGTTTTTAGATCATTAAAGCGAATTAAACATTTTGTGAGAAAGAAAACCATTCAAATGCTAGCGTGCCGTGCAATGGTTTTCTTTTGCATGGGGCGTCTATTTCATTTTTTGCATTTTTGGCGTAGATCTTTTTTAACCTTAAAAAAAGTGTAAAATACTACAGATTGTTTTGCTTAGTATCTTTAACCGTCAAAAGCGGCAGTTGCTTGCGTTAATATCCGCCCGTGTAAGCTCCACTCCATGCATGTTAGGAATGCGGAATTTCGTTTCCGGTGTCTCTTACACACAAGTTTATAAATCATGTCTAGTGAAATCAAAATGTTATTTCCGTTACATTATACTTTTAACATGAATTGTTTGTTCAACACTGTATTTCCTCTGCTAATTTAGTTACTTTGTGGCGCCTACTCAATTAGTTTCCTAAGCTATCTAGGTGTCTCAAACTCCTCAGAGTGCGCAAGATAATTTGGTTTTATCAACTAGGTTGATAATGTGAATTGGCCACCATAAAGAGATTCGGAAGCTAACGTTTCGAACGTTAGCCCTTCGTTGGATTCGCTTCGACGAAGGACTAATGCCAAATTATCTAGTCTTGTAATACTCCCACCGACGCAGCATTACAGTTTCATTTTATAGAAACTTACCTCCTTTCCTCGCAATCAACCTTGTATTAAAACTGTTTGTGTTCCCCTCTATCTCTTTCTCTTTTTCTCTTTAACACTTTATTTCTTGATCGCAATTGTAAATATTTCATTAGTACTATTTGTCGTCTTCTATATGTAATTTGTATATTTAAACGTATTTTATTTTTTTCTAAGGCCATCCCCTTTTTTTTCTCCGTTTACCGTCGTCCGACCGATCCAGATTTTCGCGTTTTCAAAAGAAAAAAAAAAGTTATGAAGAAGACAATGACATATATTTGACTGGTTTTTCAGCTTAGCTTAGTTTGTCATGGATTGTAAAGCCACACGTCTATCGTGACTGATTTCTTAGTAAGACTTCAACAACTACAAAATCTCAAGAAATCGTCACTTTAATCTAAAATACAGACGATGTTTTGTGCTGGCAGTGCTGCGCATAATTTCTGGCGAGATCATCGCGCGCGCAGTAAAAAATGGCGGCTTTTTGTTCAGTGACCTATCAATTGTTTCTTTTATTTTTAATTGAGTAAAAACATTTTCTATTTAAAATAAATATGGACCAATTCTCAGTGTAGAAAAAGAAACGATCGTCGGAAACGTGGATCTAGTAAGCAATCGTGACTATAATCATGGTGCTATTATAAGGATTTATGGCAGGGTTCGTACTCTTTTGAGTTGTTTAAATTCTATGACTTCCCATGACTTTTTCCATGACCTTCTCAAGTTTTCCAAGACGTTAGGATTAGCTGTCAGTTTCAAAAATTCAAACCCTAAACTTGTTTTAGAGCGTTTTTTAGCCTTGAACAGTCCAACAGACAAACTCTGGAGTTCACCAAAATGCGTGCAGTTTACGCTGCTTAATTAGTGTCTCTATCTTTCATTGTCCTTGCCTTGTGATCCGCAGTAAATAACCTATCAAAGAGAATTTTGATTTTCCATAACTTCCAAGGACCTCCATGACCTGAACGAACCCTGTATGGGTATAAACGAGCAACCTCGTTCCCAGGGCCTTTTCCTTGGCTTGAGGGCGGGACGTGAAAAGGCCCTGGCATCGGCTGGTCACGTGCCTATCTTACACCCGGATATCCTGGGTGTAACTGATAAATTAGCGAGTTTGCATAATCAAAAGTGCCAAAATCGAGATTGCAGAGACACTGTCTGTGCTTTTCGACTTGGATTTGCTTTGAAACGTTGAAACTTTGCGTAGTTTTGTTCAGTTAAAGCCACTTCAAGTGAAATGTTTTGAATATTCACCGAAAGGCAAAGATATTGTTGCCGTTCTACCGACTGGCTTTGCAAATCTCTGCTGTTTCAGCGTCTACCGGATTTCTTGCCTGTCAAGGCGGACAATTAATAATATTTTGTAAAATACACGAATTCTACGGTTCGTGACATTTATACTTTTGCCGTTTACTGTTCGGTCACTCGACCATTTTGTCGCTTCACTCGTGTTTATGAGGGGCACTTATGCTGTATTCAAGTAGAGAAAAGGCCCTGGGAACGAAGTTGATAATAGAGGTGCTGTTGCTCCTAAACGAACCTGGCCGGGCATGGGATGGGGACCCCTCCTTTTTATTTAAAAATTTTAGTTTCTATAATATAAACAATCAATTGGCAAAGGTTGGCAAAAATCTCAGTGCAGGCTCTATTTCAGTGGAATGACCTTAATTACGACGTCCATCTTTTCTTCCTCCATTGTCGTTATGTCGACTTTGTAACCTCGTCTAGTCGTTTTCAGGCTCCACAGACACTCTGCTGAGGTACTGGGTCTCCTAGTTCCAGACTTCTTCTCCTTTTTTTTTTTCGGCCTTTTTTTTTTCTTTCCGACCGACCGACCCAAAATCAGAAAACGTATTCGACAGTAAACGAAAAAAAAAAAAGGGGATGGCCTAACACCTCTGAAAAATTAGTTTGAGAGAGTTTAGATTAGAATTTAATTGAATGAACTATCGACTGGGACCTCACTAGCAATTCACAAATGAGACTATTGTAGCTCCAGGTCTGCAATTACTGCATTAGGGACCTGTCATTTTTTATGGCCTGGTGGGGCAGAGAAAGTTTTATGGGGGGATCATTGGAACTTTAGGGTGGACCAGTCATAACTGAGAGCTGGGGCTGGTGTCACTATACCATTACCGTTCATTGTATTTTGTCGGCACATATATTAAACAATATATAAATTAAGACTTGCAGACTGAGACGTCTCTCGACAAAAAATATTAGCCAAAAAGGCATAACAACGCTTCTTGCTTCATCTAATTTTATTATCATAAAGATCTCATTTTCCGTAACACTTTGCCAATATGCATGAAATCGCATCCTCGGCAACCCTTCGGGCGAATTGGGCCTCACTTTAATTTATGCCCCACGTTATGCTTTTTTGGACGCCTGTGAAAAACGTCTCCTAAGAACCCTGATCAGATACCGAGAAGGCACAGATCAGGAGGCTGCACCATGGCGACTTTATTAATCCGTGAGTCAGCATCATAGTTAGTAATATTACTGTCATATTACCGATGTTAAAAGAACTAAATATATATGTCGAAAGGTGAATATGTATACGAGAAGATCGAGAGTGGGGGATCACGGCATTTATTAGTAGCTATGAGGAGGATACTTCACTAAAAAACATTTAAAGGGAAGATCAGCTAAATGTTTATTACTTCCTTTAGCTGGCGCTAGATAATCAGCGATCCCGCGGTGAACGTTGAAGTCTGCAGTCAAAAGGGATAATTTGTATAGAAAAGCTTTTTCATGTTTAAAGATATTCAAAACAAACTTTATTCTTTCATTATTTCTTTTTCAAAGGAAAAATTCCACGCACGTTACAGCGAAAATTAAAATAGACACCCCATGCAAAACAAAACCACTGCACTGCACGTTGGCATTTGAATGGTTTTCTTTCTCACGAAATGTTTAATGAGGAAAATTCATTGTTGGGCGAACTAATGTGTTTTTCACTTCGACCCCGTGTTTTCCACTAAAGCCCCTGTTTATGTTTTTGTTGTTGTTGTTGTTGTTTTTTTTTTACAGACCCCGTATTTTTTTCACCAGACTCCGTGTTTTCCACACGCCTTTACCCCGTATCCCGGGACCCTGTACTCCGGGTTTTCACTCATTCGCCCCTTCACCCCTTCGCTTCTTCGCTTCTTCACTTCTTTACTCTTTTACTCCTTTACTCCTTCACTTCCCTTTAGACATTTGGAAACCCGGGTTGAGCTGCCATAAGAATGTTTGTCGGAAAATTTGAATTTAACTCTTACGGGAGACTTAGGTCTACGTTGCCTGAGATTTATTATACCCCTAACAGATACAAGTTAAAAGGGAATTTGTTCGATTACTAGCTATTGTTAAAGAGATTGTCCCGTGCGCGCTTGTAGACCCGACTGGCGTAATCAAACTTTGACTGCAGGTAGAAAGTGATAAGATTAGATTAAAAGCTTAAAAAAAAAATCGGGGATCACCGAACTCGTTTTGAAGATAAGGCGCAGCTCAGACCATAGCATTCCTAGGATTTCCAGTCATTCAAGGCGACTCTGGCCGGGTTCATTACTATAGGCATAAATTTAAGTTGAAGTATCATATCTAAGTTATGAGTGTTTAATTAAAACAGCATATATAGGCCTATTTGATAAATGTTTGCACATTGTCATTAAATCAGCTAGAATTAGCCTTAAAAAAATACAACTTCTAAGTTACGCACACCTGTATCCATGTACCAATTCGACCCTATTTGAATAGTATATGAGAAATAATTAAAACTTCCCACGTACAGATTTGTTTTGTTTTTTAGTATAATGGAAGAATCAGAAAAGGAAGTGATCTGCCGAAAAAACAGTTGGGGTCACCGAGCATCCAACAAAAATATTCGCACACAAAGTTAACGCAAAGGCCACCAGCTCTATATTTTGCTGAGTTTTCGACTCGGTGCGCGCGCTTGAAAATGACGTGGCACGCGCGTGACCAATGAATAGCGTGCGCACTAGAGATGCGCAGTAGCAATGGGCGTGAACGTCCTTAAATATTAAGAAAGCGTTTCTTTTAATTATTGATTTCTTCGAGTGCGCCCAAAACGATACTTTGGCAGCTAAATATGGTGATGTTTGGACGTCAACACCCTAAGTGAGACCAAAATGCTTGATTTGTACCCAAGACGACGAGTATTTCTCAACCTTTGCAGGCAAAGAAAGCACAGAAAGCCGCAAAACTCTAGAACAAAAATTAATTTTTTAAATCAGCACTTTATTCCTCACGGCCAAAGAACGCTTTTTCTTAGAAACTCACTCGCTTTATTCCTTTGCATATACGAGCCCTCAGCTACACACATTTGTGTACCGTTGTGGATTAAATTCCTCTCTTCCTCGGCATTTTTACTCTTCCGATTTGAATAACTCTGGAACAGGACACCACGTCTTCTTCGGTCAGTTCAAAACACATGTGAGATTTGATTTTCTTGCATACCAATTTAATGCCTAATGTTTTTCTCGTATTTTAGTTTCCAACGTTCACAAATGTGTAATTCTCTATTGACGCACGCTTTTACAAGAATCATTGAAGACGTTCAAAAAAAATCGCCGCACGTGTTTTATCGGGTATAAAACCATTCGGCTGCTCCTCGTTTTTGTTTTTTGTTTTTTTTTTGTTAACCCCATAAAACACCCCTGCTTGTTTTTCAAACATTGCTTTAAGCACTCTCGATGGTGTGATGTTTTTATTTCATACATACTGAGATTTTTTCATGACCGAAATATTTCAAAGGTTGGAACCTATTTACAGGTAACAGCAAGAAACGGCGCCAAATCCTCAACGTGGTGTTCCATTCAGTCTATGTTACCAGCTATATATTACTTATTTTGTTATTTTTTTACACACTTATTTGCCGACGGAAGGCTTTACTTTTAAAAGAGAGACAAACATAATTAATACTTCTAAAATATTGATTTATAAATGATATAGCGAATTTGCAAATGCCTACAATTAAAAGGAAATGTGGCAACCTCGGTTCAAAAATAAAAAATGTGAAAATCTCCCTTAAAAAAAAACCAAACAAAATACCTTAGTTCTTATAAAATAGTTTGCATAAGATAAGTTCTTCGTTAATCTTTAGCAGTTGTGCTAAACAAGACGCGGAGTCTTTTCCACAGCCGGTTTTTTGGTGGTGTTACTTTTGCAACTAATTAACTGTTTTAATTGTAATTGAGAACTGTCTACCCTGGATAACAGCTCCACTAAATAACACTGCCGACTGCTGGTCTGTGATGCAGCTGCTTTGCAGGCATGTTGGCCACCTTGTGAGAATATTTAGGGGAGAAATTAAGGATTTTTTTACCTGAAAAGTAGGGATTTTTAGGGATAAATGGTTAAAAAGTAGGGCTATTTTAGGGCTTTTATTTAGGACAGAATGAATAATTCAACTTACCTTTCTACCACTGTTGTCCAAACAGAAAGGTACTTACTCAAATGAAATACTGGTTTATAGCATTAATGACTTAGACAGGAAAGGGATCATGCACTCCGCCAGTCTTGAAAATGCTTAGCATGGATCCAACATCATTGAAATTTGAAGCCACTGGCACCACAGACACCTAAAGTATAAAATTTATTTGTTCCATGTAAGTACAGATGTTCACCAACAGCAACATCAGTTCATACAAGGTACAATGGTACTAACTCTCAGGACACGAAGAAGTATGGTGATAGAACAACAGCCAGTGAAAAACTAGTCAACCGTGTACATTCTCTGTAGGAGTTAGAAACTTGTAACATTCTCTTCATCTAAAATCTCAACACTAAGGCCGTGCAGCATGAACTTTCAAACTCTTAGAGAGAATGTCATAGTTAAGTGCTAAAAATCTGTAACTTGAACATTTATATATGTTCAAGTAAGATGAGCACACTTTGCTCCCTCAAATTCTATCATTGGGAAAATTATACTGAATACCAGGATAAAACAAAGTTACTCACCTGAGACAGATAGAAGTTGAAGGATCCTCCCATGCTTCATAATCCCACACAGGACAACCACACCACAAAGAAACTTGCAGTTTGACCAGGTAAGGCAAATGTAGAACCCATGCCAAGCACTTTCAATGACATCAGTCATGCTCAATCATCATAGAAAGGAAAAAAGTAGGGATTTTTAGGGGAAAATCGAAAAAAAGCTGAAAAAGTAGGTTTTTTAGGGCAGGTGAAAGTATTTAGGGATTTTTAGGAATTTTAGGGCCACCAACATGCCTGGCTTTGTTGAAGCTGAGCCAGGGTTCTTAATTCCAAAAGTAGTGGATTGCTTGCTACTGCATGCAGGCTGACAACTTTTTCACTGGATATGTTGGCCAGCACGTTTGACGTAGATTGCTGTTGTTTTGTCGAAAGCGAACTCTAGTTCTCGATGCTCTTAAAATTCTTGTGTCCATAGAGTTGTGCTATGTGGGTTGGGGAAATTCTTGGTCGCTGAGAGTTTGCAACGTTGTTGCACGTGTTTTATCAATTGTGGATTTTCTAGTTCAGCCTTCTCAAATAAAGTTTTCTTCATCAGCCAGCCAAGTTTGTTTACGCCGACCTTGATACCTTTGAACCACGATTTGCGCGAAGTGCTTCTCAGGCCTTTATATGGTTTACTGCCAAATAAAACAGGCTTTCTGCTTTCATGCTCTCAGGTCTTTTCTCTGGAAATAGATTTTACTAATACAATTGGGTCTTTCTCACAACTGTCCGTGGCGATCAATTTCAGTACAGAAGGCCTTATATCAGAGACATTCGCGCCAGTTTATGTTTTCGTTTGCCGTTTGCTGTACTTTATAAACTCTACATCATCAGCTGTTTTAATCAGAGTTGCATCACCCCAGCAAAGATTGTAATGTTACTGAATTAAATGAAGATTGAAATAAAGGCTATTGTTTAGCCAGAGAGTTAAGAAGCACTTCTGGACTTGAATTTTCAAGGTTCTTGTTGTACAGTACCTTGATATGCTATTCTGCCTAAGATACATACACCTTTTGCTTGTGTCCCCTACGTTGTTTTTGAGTTGTTCTTGCTTGGATTGCCGCGTCTTGCGATTTTTCTCAAACGCTAATTCTCTTACTTGCACAAATTCCCATAATACACCTCTATTTACCCCACAAAATTTGTGCATGGGCATTTATATTGTTTAATAGTTATTTTGGGACATGTTCATGGTCTCCAGACGATTAAATTTGCAAACAATAGAAGTGCCCATGCACAAATTTTGGGGGGGTTAAATAGAGGTGTATTATGGGAATTTGTTGCAAACAGTAGAGAATTAGCGTTAAAGAAAAATCGCAAGACGCGGCAATCCAAGCAAGAACAACTCAAAAACAACGTAGGGGAACAAGCAAAAGGTGTATGTATCTTAGGCAGAATAGCAAATCAAGGTACTGTACAACAAAAACCTTGAAAATTCAAGTCCAGAAGCGCTTCTCAACTCTCTGGCTAAACAATAGCCTTTATTTCAATCTTCAATTAATTCAGTAACATTACAATCTTTGCTGGGGTGATGCAACTCTGATTAAAACAGCTGATGATGTAGAGTTTATAAAGTACAGCAAACGGCAAACGAAAACATAAACTGGCGCGAATGTCTCTGATATAAGGCCTTCTGTACTGAAATTGATCGCCACGGACAGTTGTGAGAAAGACCCAATTGTATTAGTAAAATCTATTTCCAGAGAAAAGACCTGAGAGCATGAAAGCAGAAAGCCTGTTTTATTTGGCAGTAAACCATATAAAGGCCTGAGAAGCACTTCGCGCAAATCGTGGTTCAAAGGTATCAAGGTCGGCGTAAACAAACTTGGCTGGCTGATGAAGAAAACTTTATTTGAGAAGGCTGAACTAGAAAATCCAAAATTGATAAAACACGTGCAACAACGTTGCAAACTCTCAGCGACCAAGGAATTTCCCCAACCCACATAGCACAACTCTATGGACACAAGAATTTTAAGAGCATCGAGAACTAGAGTTCGCTTTCGACAAAACAACAGCAATCTACGTCAAACGTGCTGGCCAACATATCCAGTGAAAAAGTTGTCAGCCTGCATGCAGTAGCAAGCAATCCACTACTTTTGGAATTAAGAACCCTGGCTCAGCTTCAACAAAGCCAGGCATGTTGGTGGCCCTAAAATTCCTAAAAATCCCTAAATATTTTCACCTGCCCTAAAAAACCCTACTTTTTCAGCTTTTTTTCGATTTTCCCCTAAAAATCCCTACTTTTTCCCTTTCTATGATGATTGAGCATGACTGATGTCATTGAAAGTGCTTGGCATGGGTTCTACATTTGCCTTACCTGGTCAAACTGCAAGTTTCTTTGTGGTGTGGTTGTCCGGTGTGGAATTATGAAGCATGGGAGGATCCTTCAACTTCTATCTGTCTCAGGTGAGTAACTTTGTTTTATCCTGGTATTCAGTATAATTTTCCCAATGATAGAATTTGAGGGAGCAAAGTGTGCTCATCTTACTTGAACATATGTAAATGTTCAAGTTACAGATTTTTAGCACTTAACTATGACATTCTCTCTAAGAGTTTGAAAGTTCATGCTGCACGGCCTTAGTGTTGAGATTTTAGATGAAGAGAATGTTACATGTTTCTAACTCCTACAGAGAATGTACACGGTTGACTAGTTTTTCACTGGCTGTTGTTCTATCACCATACTTCTTCGTGTCCTGAGAGTTAGTACCATTGTACCTTGTATGAACTGATGTTGCTGTTGGTGAACATCTGTACTTACATGGAACAAATAAATTTTATACTTTAGGTGTCTGTGGTGCCAGTGGCTTCAAATTTCAATGATGTTGGATCCATGCTAAGCATTTTCAAGACGGCGGAGTGCATGATCCCTTTCCTGTCTAAGTCATTAATGCTATAAACCAGTATTTCATTTGAGTAAGTACCTTTCTGTTTGGACAACAGTGGTAGAAAGGTAAGTTGAATTCTTCATTCTGTCCTAAATAAAAGCCCTAAAATAGCCCTACTTTTTAACCATTTATCCCTAAAAATCCCTACTTTTCAGGTAAAAAAAATCCCTAATTTCTCCCCTAAATATTGTCACAAGGTGGCCAACATGCCTGCAAAGCAGCTGCATCACAGACCAGCAGTCGACAGTGTTATTTAGTGGAGCTGTTATCCAGGGTAGACAGTTCTCAGTTACAATTAAAACAGTTAATTAGTTGCAAAAGTAACACCACCAAAAAACCGGCTGTGGAAAAGACTCCGCGTCTTGTTTAGCACAACTGATAAAGA
The DNA here is from genome assembly GCA_019787425.1 of Platygyra sinensis. Classification (NCBI taxonomy): domain Eukaryota; kingdom Metazoa; phylum Cnidaria; class Anthozoa; order Scleractinia; family Merulinidae; genus Platygyra; species Platygyra sinensis. Next base: position 4,967 of record JAHPZR010034080.1, on the reverse strand, counting down.
TTAACGAAGTACCCATCTTATGCAAACTATTTAATAAGAACTAAGGTATTTTGTTTGTTTTTTTTTGAAGGAGATTTTCACATTGGTTATTTTTGAACCGAGGTTGCCACATTTCCTTTTAATTGTAGGCATCTGCAAATTCGCGATGTCATTTATAAATCAATTTTTTAGAAGTATTAATTATGTTTGTCTCTCTTTTAAAAGTAAAGCCTTCCGTCGGCAGATAGTGTATAAAAAAAAAACAAAATAAGAAATATATAGCTGCTAACATAGACTGAATGGAACACCACGTTGAGGATTTGGCGCCGTTTCTTGCTGTTACCCGTAAATAGCTTCCTACCTTTGAAATAATTCGGTCATGAAAAACTCTCAGTATGTATGAAATAAAAACATCACACCATGGAGAGTGCTTAAAGCAATGTTTGAAAAACAAGCAGGGGTGTTTTATGGGGTTAACAAAAAAAAAAAAAAAAAAACGAGGAGCAGCCGAATGGTTTTATACCTGATAAAACACGTGCGGCGATTTTTTTTGAACGTCTTAAAAAACATTTTTGTAAAAGCGTGCGTCAATAGAGAATTACACATTTGTGAACGTTGGAAACTAACATACGAGAAAAACATTAGGCATTAAATTGGTAGGCAAGAAAATCGAATCTCACATGTGTTTTGAACTAACCGAAGAAGACGTGGTGTCCTGTTCCAGAGTTATTCAAATCGGAAGAGTAAAAATGCCGAGGAAGAGAGGAATTTAATCCACAAACGGTACACAAATGTGTGTAGCTGAGGGCTCGTATATGCAAAGGAATAAAGCGAGTGAGTTTCTAAGAAAAAGCGTTCGTTGGCCGTTAGGATTAAGAGTGCTGATTTAAAAAATAAATTTTTGTTCTTGAGTTTTGCGGCTTTCTGTGCTTCCTTGATGTGGGGAGAGGCCTGCAAAGGTTGAGAAATGCTCGTCGTCTTGGGTACAAATCAAGCATTTTGGTCTAACTTAGGGTGTTGACGTCCAAACATCACCATATTTAGCTGCCAAAGTATCGTTTTGGGCGCACTCGAAGAAATCAATAATTAAAAGAAACGCTCTCTTAATATTTAAGGACGTTCACGCCCATTGCTACTGCGCATCTCTAGTGCGCACGCTATTCATTGGTCACGCGCGTGCCACGTCATTTTCAATCACGGGCACCGAGTCGAAAACTCAGCAAAATATAGAGCTGGTGGCCTTTGCGTTAACTTTGTGTGCGAATGTTTTTGTTGGATGCTCGGTGACCCCAACTATTTTTTCGGCAGATCACTTCCTTTTCTGATTCTTCCATTATACTAAAAAACAAAACAAATCTGTACGTGGGAAGTGTTACTTATTTCTCATATACTATTCAAATAGGGTCGAATTGGTACATGGATACAGGTGTGCGTAACTTAGAAGTTGTATTTTTTTAAGGCTAATTATAGCTGATTTAATGACATATGTGCAAACATTTATCAAATAGGCCTATATATGCTGTTTTAATTAAACACACATAACTTAGATATGATTCTTCAACTTAAATTTATACCTATAGTAATGAACCCGGCCAGAGTCGCCTTGAATGACTAGAAATCCTAGGAATGCTATGGTCTGAGCTGCGCCTTATCTTGAAAACGAATTCGGTGACCCCCGATTTTTTTTTAAGCATTTAATCTAATCTTATCACTTTCTACCTGCAGTCAAAGTTTTAAAAAAATCTGTGCGGGGGAAGTTTTTTAGGCGCGAACGTCCTTAATTTCTGTTTTCAGGCTTGATTTCTACTGATTTCTTGATTACGCCAGTCGGGTCTACAAGCGCGCACGGGATAATCTCTTTAACAATAGCTAGTAATCGAACAAATTCCCTTTTAACTTGTATCTGTTAGGGGTATAAAAAATCTCAGGCAACGTAGACCTAAATCTCCCGTAAGAGTTAAATTCAAATTTTCCGACAAACATTCTTATGGGAGCTCAACCCGGGTTTCCAAATGTCTAAATTGAAGTGAAGAAGTAAAGGAGTAAAAGAGTAAAGAAGTGAAGAAGCAAAGAAGCGAAGGGGCGAAGGGGCGAATGAGTGAAAACCCGGAGTACAGGGTCCCGGTATACGGGGTCCAGGCGTGTGGAAAACACGGAGTCTGGTGAAAAAAATACGGGGTCTGTAAAAAAAAACACAAAAAACAACAAAAACAACAACAACAACAAAAACCGGGGCTTTAGTGGAAAACACGGGGTCGAAGTGAAAAACACGGAGGAGCCATTAGTTCGCCCAACAATGAATTTTCCTCATTAAACATTTCGTGAGAAAGAAAACCATTCAAATGCCAACGTGCGGTGCAGTGGTTTTGTTTTGCATGGGGTGTCTATTTTAATTTTCGCAGTAACTTGCGTGGAATTTTTCCTTTGAAAAAGAAATAATGAAAGAATAAAGTTTGTTTTGAATATCTTTAAACATGAAAAAGCTTTTCTATACAAATTATCACTTTTGACTGCAGACTTGAACGTTCACCGCGGGATCGCTGATTATCTATCGCCAGCTAAGGGAAGTAATGAACATTTAGCTGATCTTCCCTTTAAATGTTTTTAATGAAGTATCCTCCTCATGGCTACTAATAAATGCCGTGATCCCCCACTCCCGATCTCCTCGTATACATATTCACCTTTCGACGTATATATTTAGTGCTTTTGACATCGGTAATATGACAGTAATATTACTAACTGTGATGCTGACTCGCAGATTAATAAAGTCGCCATGGTGCAGCCTCCTGATCCGTGTCTTCTCGGTATCTGATCAGGGTTCTTAGCAGACGTTTTCACAGGCGTCCAAAAAAGCATAACATGGGGCATAAATTAAAGTGAGGCCCAATTCGCCCGAAGGGGCAATCAAACGTATGGGATCCAAGGGGATGCTCCCCCGAAAATTTTGAAATTGTAGGTTGCCGAGGATGCGATTTCGTGCATATTGGCAAAGTGTTACGGAAAATGAGATGTTTATGATAATAAAATAGTGAAGCAAGAAGCGCTGTTTTACCTTTTTGGGTAATATTTTTTGTCGAGAGACGTCTCAGTCTGCAAGTCTTAATTTATTGTTTAATATATGTGCCGACAAAATACAATGAACAGAAATGGTATAGTGACACCAGCCCCTTTTAAGCTCTCAGTTATGACTGGTCCACCCTTAAAATTCCAATGATCCCCCCAAAAACTTTCTCCGCCCCACCAGGCCATAAAAAATGACAGGTCCCTAATGTCTAATAACTCGGGCAGAAGTAATTGCAGACCCGGAGCTACAATAGTCTTATTTGTGAATTGCTAGTGAGGTCCCAGTCGATAGTTCATTCAATTCAATTCTAATCTAAACTCTCACAAACTAATTTTTCAGAGGTGTTAGGCCATCCCCTTTTTTTTTTTCGTTTACTGTCGAATACGTTTTCTGATTTTGGGTCGGTCGGTCGGAAAGAAAAAAAAAAGGCCGAAAAAAAAAAAGGAGAAGAAGTCTGGAACTAGGAGACCCAGTACCTCAGCAGAGTGTCTGTGGAGCCTGGAAAACGACTAGACGAGGTTACAAAGTCGACATAACGACAATGGAGAAGAAAAGATGGACGTCGTAATTAAGGTCATTCCACTGAAATAGAGCCTGCACTGAGATTTTTGCCAACCTTTGCCAATTGATTGTTTATATTATAGAAACTAAAATTTTTAAATAAAAAGGAGGGGTCCCCATCCCATGCCCGGCCAGGTTCGTTTAGGAGCAACAGCACCTCTATTATCAACTTCGTTCCCAGGGCCTTTTCTCTACTTGAATACAGCATAAGTGCCCCTCATAAACACGAGTGAAGCGACAAAATGGTCGAGTGACCGAACAGTAAACGGCAAAAGTATAAATGTCACGAACCGTAGAATTCGTGTATTTTACAAAATATTATTAATTGTCCGCCTTGACAGGCAAGAAATCCGGTAGACGCTGAAACAGCAGAGATTTGCAAAGCCAGTCGGTAGAACGGCAACAATATCTTTGCCTTTCGGTGAATATTCAAAACATTTCACTTGAAGTGGCTTTAACTGAACAAAACTACGCAAAGTTTCAACGTTTCAAAAGCAAATCCAAGTCGAAAAGCACAGACAGTGTCTCTGCAATCTCGATTTTGGCACTTTTGATTATGCAAACTCGCTAATTTATCAGTTACACCCAGGATATCCGGGTGTAAGATAGGCACGTGACCAGCCGATGCCAGGGCCTTTTCACGTCCCGCCCTCAAGCCAAGGAAAAGGCCCTGGGAACGAGGTTGCTCGTTTATACCCATACAGGGTTCGTTCAGGTCATGGAGGTCCTTGGAAGTTATGGAAAATCAAAATTCTCTTTGATAGGTTATTTACTGCGGATCACAAGGCAAGGACAATGAAAGATAGAGACACTAATTAAGCAGCGTAAACTGCACGCATTTTGGTGAACTCCAGAGTTTGTCTGTTGGACTGTTCAAGGCTAAAAAAACGCTCTAAAACAAGTTTAGGGTTTGAATTTTTGAAACTGACAGCTAATCCTAACGTCTTGGAAAACTTGAGAAGGTCATGGAAAAAGTCATGGGAAGTCATAGAATTTAAACAACTCAAAAGAGTACGAACCCTGCCATAAATCCTTATAATAGCACCATGATTATAGTCACGATTGCTTACTAGATCCACGTTTCCGACGATCGTTTCTTTTTCTACACTGAGAATTGGTCCATATTTATTTTAAATAGAAAATGTTTTTACTCAATTAAAAATAAAAGAAACAATTGATAGGTCACTGAACAAAAAGCCGCCATTTTTTACTGCGCGCGCGATGATCTCGCCAGAAATTATGCGCAGCACTGCCAGCACAAAACATCGTCTGTATTTTAGATTAAAGTGACGATTTCTTGAGATTTTGTAGTTGTTGAAGTCTTACTAAGAAATCAGTCACGATAGACGTGTGGCTTTACAAT
>JAHPZR010034078.1:0-12229 GCA_019787425.1 Platygyra sinensis | reverse complement strand
TTCCTACTGAAGAGTGTGGATGTCAATCTCCTGTATTACGTTTTAGTCGGCGTTGTGATTTATATTTAAAGTTGAAGATGTCAATATTGAAAAATCCAATCGAGCCACTTTAATCCTCACCATGTTTAAATCAGTAAAGTTTATTGTATTGCATTACATAACATTGCGTTGTGTTGTAATGTATTGTATTGTAAGTTCAAACAAAGCTTTTCGATAAATACATAATATACCTTTTTTGGTTTCAGATTATGTGATGTTTGTAATAAAGGGCTACACTACATTTGCCACATTGGTTGTAACCTGCGATTAGGCGTCTAAATACAGGGAGGGAGGGTATGATCGCAGGTTACATTGGTTGGAGAATTTAAAGTGGTACTATGATCAAATTTTTACCCCTTGATATTTTAGGTGTATCACGTAGAATTCCATGAAAGAATCAAAACGCCGTTTACTGTTTGCAAATATCTGCATTAGCTCCGGAGATATTTAAGTTTAAAAATGTGTAAAATATGCAAATGAGATGACTGATGACGTCATACATTCAACCCAATATTATCTCAAGTACATAAATGTTGGTCAATTTGCAGCGCAGACCATTGAAACCCGGCAGGCTAATAGTTCTACAGGAAACACACCTGCTGCTATAAAAGTTCTGTTCCCATGGCGACTCACTTTTTTCCAATCCCCACCCACTTGATTTCAATATGGTAGTGATTTTCAGCTCGAAAAATGCCAACCTCGTTCCCAGGGGCTTTTCCCGCCCCACCCCCAAGTCAGGGAAAAGGCCCTGGGAACGAGGTTGGAAAACTGCTAAACTGAGGCGCGGCACAAACTGAAGCTAACATATTTATATGCTGGATCATGCATATCAGGCACCATTTGCAAATATGAAAATGGAAGGCTAGAGGTGACCAGAAATGCCTTTAATGTTGGGGAGGTCTGGAACCCAGTATGTTGCCATGGTAACAAAACTTTTAAGCTCATATTGTGTAGCACCTTTAGTAGAACCTTACTGCAAAGAATCAAACATTTCTGTTACAAATTGTCTGAGATATCTTTTTTCATCATATTTGATCAAAATTTGGTCGAGTATATGACAAACAAACAGCGGTAATAAACATAACGAGACAACGCATGTTGTAAAAACTTTCATTTATGAACTTGACGTTTCGTATGCTCCAACATACATCTTCAGAAGTAACGGTTACCTAAACTACAATTAAATTTAAACGCGAAGACTAATACCAAATAAGGAAAGTAATGACAATGAAAAAGTAAATGAAAATTAAAAGACCTAGTTGAGTCTGCTGGAAAAATATAAATGGCTAGTAGAGAAGAAGTTTCTCACTGCCAATATTTTCATTAAGGGCTGGTTTTAAATCACCAGCGCTTAATGAAAATACCTTTCTTTGTTAATTTTGATGGTTTTTAATGGATGTATCTCAGTCAAAACTAGCCTGATTAACACCAAACTTGGGGATTTTGTGAATCTCGGTGTGCTCTTTCTGACTAAGTGGATCAATAGTTGCTTATCCCATAATTTACAGACTCGTACCAAGACATTTTCGGTTTGAAATCAGGCTATGAACTCAAGAAGCAATATCAATTCAGTAATTCAGTCAGCCAATCAGATTCCGCTTCTGACGAGCTAATGTCGGCATTCTCTCCTTCATGATCACTTTCACTTTGCTGCGGACCATTGTTGATTGTGTAACCGCGCGTAATCGCACGCATGAAGTCGAGACGTTCCTGTGCTTTAAAAGCTTCTAATTGAAGCCCATCTCCATCGCCTTGTCCTTCGCCAAACGTGCGAACTCTTCTGCATCCGCGTAATTACTGCGTCGGTATTCCAAATCAGAGCTACCCAGGTAAAAAAGGATTCTATTTCCCTGCGTTACTTCCGACCAGTACTTGTTTCTCATTAGGTGTAAGCACCACTGTGCTGTCGCGATACATTCCTTGCTCACAAAGCGTTTTCGCGCGACATCGCTGTCGCAATCAAGCAAAAGTGTTGTCATTTCGAGCAACGCGATAATGAAGAGTTGTTTCATCGCATTCAAATAGCTGCTTTCTGTTTCCACGCTCGATTCCACATGGAGACACACGTCGATGCACTTTTCCAGAATGCTTTGAGCCTCCTTCACTTGTTTAAGGCTTCGATGGGGAGTGCATCCGATGAACGCTGTTAACATTCTTGCTCTTCCGTAAACAACCAAGCTTGTGTCGGGGCTCGTTTGATACGCTGCAATGTTTTGCCCGGCTAGGTTCAAACAGTTCTCAGCCTTTCCTAGGCTTCCTTGTCTTGTAAAGAGTTCTGCTTGATAGAAGTAGCCCCTACACGCCATAAGCTGTGGATTTTTTGCTTCACACATGAAACTGAACGCCTCATCGATAAACTGTAGAGCGCGATCCGGCTGGTTTTGGTAACAAGCGTTCATGCCTTGTTCAAGTTTTATGGCTATTTGAGTGTCCTTATCAGTAAACTTAAGCAATAGATCGCTTGCTAACTCATCAAAATCTTCCCACTTAGCATTGGCACGGCATGACCGAAGCTGATTCAGTACCCACCAGGATCTTTTGTACAACACAGTACTCTCTTTAGAAAGCGAAGGTGGACTCAACGCAAACAATGGGGAAACATGTACAGTGCTCTCTTTCGTCTTTTTCTTAGTCTTGTCTGACTTTGATGACGTCATGGGCCCTGTTTCTAGCGTGACCGAAATTTGGCAGATCGTTTCACAAGCAGTGTGTTCCTTTAAACTTCTCTTTTTCTCTCTTCTTTTCGATGGAATGGCGTTCAAACAAAATCTGACCTTGTATTTGGTGAGAGGCTCGTGGAAGCGGAACAGATAGCCGATAATTCCTATCATGGACGCGTTTGTCCCGCGTTTAGTCTTGCTTTTGATGCGTTTACATTGATAATCAGGCAAGTGAGGAAACGATCCACTTGCTCCATCGTAACTTACTGTCACCGTTACATCGTAATGACCTGCGATGTCAAGGACTTCTCTTGTATGCTGATTCTTACAGACCAGCAGTTGTACCAAGTGATCTTTGTCACAATCAGGGAAGCCAAGTCTACTTCGACTAACGCTGAGAAGTCCACGTGGTTTCCAGTGTTCTCTCAACACAGGACCGTCTTCATCGCCGCTTTCAACCTTGGTGGGGTTTTCAGAAGGGTTCGGGTCATCCACTGATCTAAAGGTCAGGACATTATCTCTACCAATTTGCAATATGCTAGCGTTTATGTTCAAAACAAAGGGGTTGTCACTCCCGCTTGTTGCCCGCTCCTCGTCCCGTGAATGACACCCGGGAACATCAGTTCCAAAGAGATTTGGAGTACCAGTAGCCATTTCACTCAGTAAATTAATTTTCACGCTTTGCACAAGTCACCCAAACAGTTCTGACAGTTGTGAAAAAAATCAATTTTATTTTTACTCTGGTAAAACCCGTGCCGGTCACGGATCACAGTAATAGCTGTGATTTTCAGGCACTCGCGCGTGATTTTGGTCTCGGACATGTTTCTCTTGACCGTCACGGGATTGTCACTTAACTGAACAATTTTATTCTGTCCGGAACAAAACCTCAGCCACCTTATCACCTCGTTATCTCCTTATCACCTTCTCACACTATTTGTATTGTCTATGATCGTCGTAGCCTTGACTACCAGTAGTAGCCATTCACTCGGCTAAATTTTTAATTTTCACGCTTTCTACAAGTCACCCAAACAGTTGTCAAAATAGTTCAGTTTTTGAACATTGGTAAAACCCGTGACGGTCGTGTTCATGATGGCTTCGGTGCGTGACCGTCACTGGTTATACTGACTCCCAATACTTTTCAGGCGAAACAACTCGCACTCATGGGAAATCACGTAGACAGCTTGCATTTTGGCTGAGTGTAGGTTTAGAAAGCAAGATTTTCGTGAATTAAGGTTTTATTTACGTTAAAATGCATCAGAAATTTAACCACATGATTTTAGAATCTGAAGTCAATCTTACTAGATATAATCCCTCTCGGGAATTCCACGTCCGTGATGTCACAACTCTCATTGTGTCGCAGTTTGACGTTCTTTTCGAACATCTGTCAGATCTGTCATGATCTTTATATTCCTTAAGGCTACCACACACTTAGTAGCCGATTTTTTGTCGTAGAACTGCAGATTTTTTGTCGGAGTCAAATCGGGTTAAAATTTGTCGGGACATCAGCTTGCCGCACACTGGCCGATTTTTTGTCGCGACTAACCGTTTTTAGGGTTGGGACCGAATCGATCTCCGCAGGAGTGATGGGCTCCTGATCTCCGCCATGTTGGAAAAGACGCTTGTTCACGTGACTCTCATGATAATAATTCCCATTGGTTGAGGTACGCGCGAGCCCCGACAAATAACAATAATACTAAATTGAAATTTATACCGCGCAGTTTCTATAAAGATATTCAACTGCACCTTACAATAAATATAAAATTAAAAATAAAATAAAAGTTCAAAGTTACAATTCTAAAATTCGATAATTAAATAGAATAATTCATCAATAATGTAAATTAATTATAACAACTATAGTAACTAATTAAATGCCCTATTAAATAAAAAAGTCTAATTTTAAAAATATCTAAACTGGAAGTAGATCTTATTGTGGTAGGAAGCAGATTTCAAAGTCTAGGGCGGCACAACTAAACGATCTATCCGCCAGGGTCTTCTTAATAGTTCTTATTTTCGGGAAAGTTAATAAAGCTGCATAGTCATCGTTGCGCCTTAAATTATACCTAGACAGCGGCAAGACAGATTGTCTTGGTCCACCGCACACTAGCCGACAAGGCGCGACAAGACGTTTTGAGATCTAGCACTCTCAGATATCGCCCGACAAGCCCCGATTTTGTCGCAGACTTGTCTGAATTCACCGCACACTAGCCGACAAGTGAAGATTTTATGTCGGCCGATCTTCATTGAAGTTATCATTTTTAGCATCGGTTTAACTGCTTAGTGAACTAGAATCACATCTCAACAATCACAATAAACGTGTGTTTGAACGTTATTATCAGTCGTTGCTTTGCTGTCACTGCTTTTTCCAAAACAATGTCAAACTACGTGTATTAAATTTTCGGTGGCCACTAGCCTGCGTAGCAACCGTTTCCGGGGGGGGGGGGGTACTTAACAAATTTTAATACGGGGAGGCTCCGCCCCGAGGTGCGACCCCTTACCCTTTCATATACCATTTTGACAGAAAAGGTACCTCTTTTACATACCTTTTATTGATAAAAGGTACCCCTTTCACATACCTACTTTAGGAATTCTTGTTCTCATTTTCATGTAGTGCTTCCTGCTTAATAAATAAACTGATACAGCCATAAGGAGCGTCTATTCGAAATATTATAATTAAAGGCCCTTTTAAATACCTAAATGACCCTTTTATACACCTCAACTTGTGAAATCCCTACCCTTTCATATACCTGAAGCCTGAAAAAGGTACCCCTTTCGGGCGGAGCCTCCCCGTATAGGCCATTATAGGGAGTACCCCCCCCCCCCGGGGGCCGTTTCCTTTCCTTTAAAGATCGATCAAGCGAGCAAAGGAGGAGAGCGCCTGGGGTGAGCAAAAAACTGGGTAGAAGTAGGGAGGGGGTGAGCGAGAAAATGGAGATGGTGGGGAGGAAAGTCATCGCCTCATCTTCTTCCCCTATTCCTTATTTATCGCGCTCTCTCGCAGTTTTCGTCCCCTTGGCGAGCGTTTGGAAAAGGAAAGGAAACGGTTGCTAAGCGCTTGTTATATTCGATACAAGGCAATGGCAAGACATTTTTGGATCTTTGCGTTCGCCCAGTCACGTAAAATAAATATTATCTAAATTTTTAAAACTTTCGGCCATTTTAAAACAGACGGTAAAACTTGGCAATTATGACGTCAATCGTGCGTCTGTGTTCTAAACGATCATAGGCGAGAACCAGTCAAAATGCGACAATAACTTAGGTTATTATATTTGAACTCTGCAGACATCTTCTCTAAGAGTTATGTCGTTGAAACATTTGATATGTCGTGGAAAATCCACCGGCAAAATTTGGCGCGCTGCAAGTGGGAAAAGTCCATTCTGACAGCGAAACCAACAGGCAATCATTTGCAAGCGTTAGATCGCGAACTTGAGGCGCCGCAATCTTAGCGCACCCTCCGCGCACCTACTGTAGGTAGGGGGCAGCGCATGCGCAGGCACGCGCCTAGCGTGGGCAAAATTTCCTGGCACTTTAGAATCGGCCCAAACTTTTTCTGCAGACTCGCAGCAAGCCTGCGAGTCATTTGCAAGCGTTAGATCGCGAACTTTAAGCGCCGCAAAGTTCGCGCACCCTAGGTAGGGGGCAGCGCATGCGCAGGCACCCGCCCAGAGTGTGTAAAGTTTCCCGGCACTTTAAAATCGGCCCAATTTTTTTCTGCAGACTCGCAAGAACAATTATTGGAAGACTTGGAAAATCCATGAATTTTAGAGTCCGCATGTTAATAAAAGGCGTAGTAATAAGGGTGACCACTTATTAGTGGCCACTTGCAAGGAGTTCGATCGACTGTAATTAAATTAGAAGCGTCTTCTTCTTAAGCCTACAGTGGTCAGTGGTTCTTCATTCTATGGCTCTATCTGTACTTCACACTTCCCTGACAGACACAGCGGATCAAAACAAATCTTCTTAGAAATATATTTTTATTACCAACTCTGAACTATAATACAGAAGTTTTAAGAACCAATTTTAAGTTATCGTTAAATTTGAGCTTATAACAATGTTGACATTAACAGCACAGTCAAGTACATTCAATAAACGACCAAAACATTTGACAGCCGACATTTTCCACTTAAAACTGACTATGTAATTTTCTAGTGGAATCTACTCCATCTCAGAGGGTCGCTACTCTAAGAGCTATATCCCTTGACTAGGAAGAATTCCCCCGGGAAGTGGGACTCCCATGTAAAAGAACGGAGGGTGCTCATCAGAAATTTTGAAAAAAAGCCCCAAGAGGAATCAAGATTCTGTTTTCTGGGCATGCCTTGAAAATTTTTTCACCCTAAGAGGTATCAATTCTAAAACAACATGATATCTTCCATCATATTGTTTTCGGCTCAGTACCTTCGATAAAATAATTAATAATTTATAACTTATACCACGCAGTTCCTATTAAAAAAATATTCAACTGCACCTTACATGAGATATTAAAATAACGTAATAGAAAACTCCAATTTACTATTATAAAAACACACAATTAGATGCCTTACTAAGAAAAAAAAGGTTTTAAGTCTACTTTTAAGAATACTCAAACTAGAAATAGACTTCATCGTAGATGGAAGCAGGTTGTGTAGTTCAAGAAAATATCCATACCTCCTCAATGGAAGGGATTTTTTTTTTAAGACCCCCACCCCTCTGGAAATTCCAATAAAGCTTCACACATTTCATTAAATTTTTGGGTCTTACAGAACCCCCCACCCCCCAGGAAATTCCAATCCCTTCTGTGGGGGGAGTATGGATATTTTCTGGACGTGCACATTTTTAAAGTCTGCATGGGGGGTGGCACAACTAAACAATCTATACCATTTCTGGCTATAGAGGATACTGTATTTTAATAAACACCAAGGGTCACAATTGCACACAAAATGTGTACAGAAAAAGCTCTTACTGTGGGCCTTTTTTTAGGCTGAACACTATGCAGGGTACTAAAACCACCTTTTTCACCTCAAAAGATGCGACAAGCACCCCCGTCCTGTTTGTATGGGAATGTTCAGCCCCCCCCCCCCCCCACCCTTCCCCCTGCTGCGGAAAACCCATACCAGCATCGTGGCAATATTAACACAGTCACTTTGGTTTTGAGTGTGGCCAGTATAAAGTAATGTCACTAGATCTTCAGTGTGACCTTGCCTTATTTCCCCTTTCTGCACACCACCCCCCCCCCCTCCCCCAAACAAACCGACCTTGTACATTTCCGTATAAGATTGACTTCATGGTATACAATGGGAGTGTGCATCGAAACAGGATTTGTGTCCAAAGTAATGTTACCACTAATCCAACTGGCATCGTACCATCACCAACCATTCCACTTTTAATGCAGGTTTGGTTGCAGTTGCATTAGCCATGTGCATAACAGTAGCTGTCAAACACACTGTTTATTTCCCCGTTCTACTTTTCTCTTTTTCTGGTATTTCTACAGTTATGTGTGAAAACATTGAACAAACCTTGCTTGGTTAGGCCTACTTAATGTTTATTTCATTTAACTAGGCAAAGTATCAAAATTACAGGAGATATGAAAAATAAGATTTGATCTCTTTCCTCTCAAAAATACCATTTTCCAACACTGTATCATAATGTCATCAATGGAATAATTATATTGGTACCTCATAATGTTAAAACTTTTCTTTGAATAATAAACATTCTCTGCTATGAACAGTAATATACATGAATGATAAAGTTGGGTACGCTTGTAACTTACAATGTTATTGTGCGGTTGAAAACCACAACTTCTTATAAAGGTCAAGTTTTACAAAAAAGTAACATGACCTATTGTGCTACGTAGATAGCATCGATGAAACATATCAATTTGTTGAACATTCTCGTCAAGAAATAAATATAAATTGATATAGTCTTTTGTCAGTTACATTCTTTGCAGACAATGATGCACTTGGTTCATTTGAAAATTTGAGTTATGTTGGAAATTTGGGAATTTATGATTCTATTTATTTCAAAAAATGTACACAGAAAATTTTTGAACAATATACACAAGTTTGAGTAAATATGGTTACATAATTTCACATAGAGACTCATTCATAACATAAATAATTTTAATCACTGATCAGCACTTGACTGACAATAAATTTTCAAATTTTAAGCATGATGTACGAAGTGATTTAGAAATAGAATCATTGGTATGTGAAACAAAATTCAGCTATGACACATCATTTTGTTCCCAACAGTTTGTTGGTACACTGTAAGTTGTAATCTACCAAATAAACACATTGTTTTGTACTTTTGAGGGATAATTTGTAGTGAAAACCAGCAAAATTCAGTACCTTTTCCAAAAAAAAATTTTCTGTGTATTCCTTCCCTGCCTGTTGCATTAAAGGACCCAGGTCATGGTATTTAAAGTAATTCTGTTTGTTTCTTTAAGTTGACCTCTACAATTCAACTTCACCTAGCATCAGTTTTAAATGGATGAAATCATGGACACGCAACAAATAAGGATAAATTCTAAAATGCTAGACAATGTTTTTTTTTTAAGTTTGCCCAGTCCGTGCCCCTTAACAGTTTTTCTCCGCTTCTCTCTAGTTTTTCTACAGTATTAAACCGTTAATTCTACAACTAGTTCATCAACTCTGGAATTGATCAAAATTGCATGACCTAGCCCCTTTTAATGTCAAACAAACACTTTCAAAAACTATTCACCAAATTAACTCAGAGCATAACAATTTTTATGAGACCAAAATGAAGAGTGTGCAACCACATTTTACAAATCTGAAAAAGATGTCACAGCATTCTTATGATGTTACAGTGCAACTAATCAAGCTGGTCCACCAAGAAGAAAACTAACCAATCAAAATGTAAACAGAGAATGACGTACTGGTAGTGTCTCGTGACCACAAAAAACGGTCTGTTTGATGTGAAAACGCAAGTTAAACACTATACTGTAGATCAAGTACTCTACATTCACTCTTAGAGATTCACTCATCATCAATATTTAGTTATAAACCTTGATCCAAAAATTTAGTTGAAAACCCATTTTACTAACAACTACGCTGCAAACCAAAACTATTGAAAAGTGTACACCATTTCGGAGCAAAACTAAGTTTCCTGAGAAGTATATAACACTTTCCACTTTGTTGGGCTTTCAATTTTGTTACTGACTATTGTTCGTATTCTTCAATGTGATTGGTTTATTTGAGAAAAAGATTACTATCCTTTGTTCTCAAGTAACATTCTGATTGGTTTAATTCTTTTCTATGTGGCCCAGTTTAAGTAGTCTCGACTGTAATTCATGCAGTAACTCTCAAAATCGTGAATGAACCCTGCTTGTACTTATAAATTACTCTAGTAACCTATACTGTTTGCGCAGATTTGACACAGGATCCTTGTACAGCAGCGGGTCCATTCTGATCTGGGATTTACCAATGGCATATATCCAAAAATATCTACCAAAGACTCCATGCATCTTTGTCGCATTTCAAAAAGCTGCACTAGTCTTGAATACCTTGTATTCCTGCTGAACAGGTCTTGAAATGATCTTTGAGAGCAAGATTTTGATTGGCGGTTTTCTTGTGATGTCTGCGAAAAGGAAGTTCATGGCCAAATCCTCGCAGGTACCGTAATGTTCAACCATGCGATGAACCGTGGTGGAAGATTGTAAGTGTACTGGAAATTGTAAAATCTGAAAAGAAAAAGATCAATACTTCAAAGTCAACTTCAAACGTAGTTCAATGTTAAATCACTATGATCAGACTTAGACAGGTAATCAAAATACATGAATACAGTGAACCCTGCGTTCGCACCCTGGGGCGGCACAACATCAAAACCTGAAGTAAAAATAAGTGATACCACAGTGTAAATAACTGAAGAGCAAAGTCCACAGGAAGTGGTTTGAGTTCGACAAAACATGGAATATGAAATAAACCAAGTTCAAATTAGCGGTGTCCACCTGTAAATTAGCCATTACTTTTGGGACAAGTAATCAAAAGTTTTTTTCTTTTTTACCAGTAATCAAGTTATACTGCAGCAGTGATAGTTAATCTAACTGCGTTTAAAAGTCTAGTTGGAACAAATTTCATTTTAGCAATGAAAACCGTTAAAGAAAAGGATATGCAAGGGTGAGTGCACTGAGTATTAAGTATGTTGCTTTAAAAAAAACAGCTCAAATTTACAATAAAAGGTACACGTACAACAAATCTCATTCTCGGTCCTTTTTCCTAAGGACAAGCATTCAATTTCAGCCCAGGGTAAGGGATTCCTATGTGATAAGGTCAAGGATGCTCATCAAAACATAGGCCCGCAAGACATGCAAGAGTTATTTTTTGTGAATGAAAAATCCCGTGGACAGTAGCAAGTAGTGCTTGTCAGTAGATGGTGTTACCAGGTCTGGTCCACTTAAAGTGATTGGTCCAGTTTAGCCTTAACGGCATTGGCAGCAAGACTCGTGTAAAGCTTGTCATCGGTTGGCTCCGGCCAGTTGGATTCTTAACAATGTTATGTTCTTGAAAATTTGTCAGTTATTGCTTGGCCCCAACCACTGTGGTATAAACAGTCAGAGGTCAATAAAGGTCTGATTTAGTTTTTTAGTTCCATTTATGTTGGTATCATCATTGTTAGCAGTCCTGGATAAGCTCGGTTATCAGCGTACCAATACCATTAAGGCTAAAAGGTGACAAGGTCACAGACTCTCATCACAAATTTTAAATTAAAACCCTAAGGATGGCCACTCTGGGTATGGCTTGAGTTTTACATGATCCCTAAAAGATACCACTTTAAAACAGACAGACAAGTGTGGGCCAAAATGATGTTAATCATTCACTGAGGTGAAATAAGATTCCTCTCCGCCCTGTAAGACGACCAAAACAGCATGACAGTGTTTTCTTCATTTTTTCTCATGAGTTCATCCCCAAAGGACACCTTGAAGGTTTTGTCTGAAAGTGACCTACCAAAAATCCATGATTTACACCTCTAAGCAACATGAAAAAGCAACCCCAGACTTTTCACATCCATGAGAGTTCCCTCTAGGAAATTTCAGTCCCTCGTGATTTGAGTATTATTTGCTTTGCAGAACATTTAAGGAATTTTAAATGAAGATTACCTGTGATAAAATGCTCCACTTGTTAGGATCATGGAGAAATAATTACTCCATGTTGATGAATAAAACCACTGCGATTACCACTGTCCCAGTAGTGGTCCCTTGCAGGAAAACCAACAATGCGGTCAGGAAACTGCCTCCACGCTGAAAAGGCGAAATCAATCTAAAACATAGAATAAAAAAGTAAGATGTTTATGGTGGAGGCTTTTATTCAAAAAGGGCAATTAAAAATTACAAGTAAGAGGATATAGGAGGTAGAATTTATGTTTCTTCTTTCAAATGTGCCCTCTACAATATTAGAGTTGATGGCTACTTCCTGACAAATCACAAAAGGGACTGAGCCCATGGATTTCATAACCACTGAACTCTACCGAGTAGTTATGAGCTTTCATTAATAAACAATTATTGGATGAGGTTGAGCATGATATCATCAATTATCAAAACC
>JAHPZR010034076.1:0-10373 GCA_019787425.1 Platygyra sinensis | reverse complement strand
AATCTTGTTTAAATGAACGTCCTTCATTTGTGTACAAAAAGCCAAGTGTTCACGTATTAAGTGTCACTGTGAAATGTGTGCATGGAACATTATTTTGACAACCATACTCATGAGCAGTATCATATCAAATCACTCTGCAGGAAAATGTTAAGTACTTCTTATGAGACATCACGAAGAGTCAACTGATAAATCTCCAAAACATTACAACTTCACGCCGCTTTAAATGTGTCTTTCTGAAATGGCTTACACCGCTGGATGTTGTAGCTTGAAGGCTCAGTTTATTCCTTTGGGCATTGCTTTCGGTAGCATCCGAAAGCGTCTCAAATAACTTCGGTTTTATTCGGTTTGAAAAAGGTGAGATATTTTGGAAGGAGACCTCAAAGAGACTTCAAAAGACTGGAACAATGCTGCAATTAAAGGGACCATGGGCGAACTGACTTGTGAACGTATCCTTTTGTTCGCGACGTGTGAATGATTATGAAGTAATCCGAAGTAATCACCGCAGACATTTTATAGATTTGGCTTCTTCGCAACATGTTTTCAAATTTTGTAAGCTTAAGCTAGTGTATTTTTGAATACAGATCATATCGAGAGCTTTAAAAACAGATCTTGAACGAGTTGTTTTGGTCACGGAACGCCAAAATTACATTTTTTCGTAGAGCGGCGGCCATAGGTAATTTATGCGTGAACACGTTCCAATGCGTGGTGAATGCCCAGATCACTTAATGGATTTGAACTTTTCCTTTGACCACAACTTTTTAATTAGACGCTTTTGAGGAGCTCTAAGGAGAGATTTTATGAGAATTTTTTTGTTTTGAAGCCGACTGAGTGCTCGATTCAGAGCCGCCGGCAAGTTTTATTCACAGCAGTGTCATGTTTCATGTTGTCTGTTCCTCCCAGAATATGTATTTGATGACTTTTACTTTCTTTGCTCAATAAAGAAAGTTCAATTCAAAATCCTTGATTTGTATTTTTTTTTAATAAAAAACTCAGCGAGTTTTATCATTTTCCGTCATGTATCCACGTTAACCCCGCGTTTAAGTGGAAATTCCGACAATTGCGGCGTGTAACTTGTTATTAGTTTTTGCATTTTTTAATATTTTTTCCCAAAAAAATTCAGCGAGTGTTATAATTTTACTCCATACAGCCACGTTTAACCCTGCTCGTAAGTGGAAATTTCGAAAATTGCGGCGTGTAACTTTTTAAGTTTTTATTTTACGATAAACAATCAATTGAGGCTTTTTTATCGTGTATATATTTTTTTTGTTTCGATTCGAGTGAGTGCACTTCAGTCGAAAAGATTTTACGCAGGGAATGTTAAAGCAAGGCAACGAGAAATGAAATAAGGTAAGAAAAGATCAGCAAATAAAAATGTTTAACACCAAAGTCGCATTGCCACACGCAACAAGTTTTGTAACTGCTGCTTTGTACGAAGGTAAATATACTCTGCGGTCGTAAATTCAATTTGCGTGCGCTCCCGTGTTTCGGAAAAAGAAACCCTCTCTTGATCGAAATGTTGACTCAGAAAAGTTAAAAAGACGATTATGTAGAATTTTCGACCTTTACTCTTTACGGCCTTCAAAAAATTGTTCACTCGAACGTGATTCTTGTAACCAAAATTTCGCTGAGTGTAAATATTGACCGATCTGTCTGGTCGTTTGGTGGTATGAATTTAAAATCAATCTAGCGGACATTATCGTAGTCCCTAGGGTTTTATTTCTTCCCTGTTAACAAAAGAAAAATATCTCACCAAGATCAAAGAGCTTGCGTTCTTCGGAAACATGCCGTGTTGTCGGCAGAACATCGTTATGAATAAGTGATGAGTAAGAACAATAGCGTGAATATATGAATGCTCAATGACCCCAGAATTTGGGGTACACACTTAAAGTGGCGTGAAGTTGTCATGAAAGCCATTTGATAAAATTGGAAAACTGTTATTATCAAAAGAGTCAATTGAAAAAGCCCTCTTGGGCGTTCAGCCTTCTTAAAATTCCCAAGCATTTGCTTCTTCCAGTTTCACTACACCAAACTTCACAAAACACAAAGTTGAACTGAACTCTACAATTTGCCAAGCCTTGGGATTAATACACGCTGTCATTTCCAGGTCATGATGAACATCTCTTACCTGTTCTCGTGCTTCTTCCAGCTCCTTTTCCAGGGTTGCTATCTTGGTTTCATAATTTGATGAAGTCAAGGTTAGTTTCGCTTCACATTCCTGTCGCATTGTTGTTTCAAGTTCCAGCTAAAAACAAAGAAAACAACAAGGTAAGGGACACAGTTTTAAAACAGTTTTTGACAAGGTGTTTGACCATGGATGCTAGAACATTTATCTCCACAAAATCCCCACTCTGGTGCACCACCTTGAAATATAAAATTAATTCTATTTACATCTTGGCATTGGTTTTTTTAAAATGTTTCTGTTCCAAGAATTTGCTGCTCCTGAAAGTAAATCCAGAGTGGAGTGAGGCTGAGAAGATCACAAAGAACAGGGTCCAGTGGAGAGCTATGGTGCAAGCCCTATGCCTCATGAGATGCAAAAAAGGTCTGGGCCAGACTTAAACCTCTTTGAGGCATAGGGTTTCCACCATAGCTCTCCACAGGATGGTCCTGTTCTTCAAGATCTTCACACTCTGCCTCAAAGGTCAATGGTCCATGGACCCCCCATGCTCTGAGTCAAGTAAGTTTACATGTAACTTTTTCATCCTTGTAACTTGCCAACCTCACAACATATGCAAGTGCCATGCATTGCTGTCATCAAAGAGACAATGATCCCTGGGATATAAAATACAACATATATCCCTGGGATATATATAAAAAGAGACGATGATCATCACTGGTAAGTACTATTATAATGTTAAAACAATACCAATAGCCTCTACATACCTTGGTCTCAAGCTGCACAGATTTTTCTGCTGCTTCTTCAAACTGGGCTTTTTCAACTAGCGTTTCTACAAAAGATGTGAGAACCAGTGAAAACTATTTCCAGTAAACGGCTTTGCACATTTACCAGTTTCACTCACGTCAACAAAACGCCAGTCTTCTTATTTCACAGCAAAATGTTATCTTGTTCAGTGTACAACTACATTGTGATCACTGATCTGATGAAAGCCCTGAGCCTACATAAACTGAGTACTGTTAATAGCACTACACTCACCAATGAGGGGTTCAACATCAATTTCCATTCTTTTCAAAGCAAAGTCAGGATCGATTCCACCTCTGTGAAGAACAATCTGTGATATGCACTCCTCAATTAACTTATAATACTGAGGTCTATGGAAAAAGATAAAAAGAAAAACTAAATTAAGATAAAAACAAAAATACATCTGCTCTCGACTTAAAAGGTAATGCAGGTACATGTATGCTAAGGGCGAGTTTGTTTGGGATCAATCCGGAATAAGAATAGTTGGAATAATGCGAGTGAGCGTTTGTTTGGGAGCTATTCTCATTCCGGAATACCTGGATTTCCATTCTGTCTATTCTGCTCCCAGGGGCAGAATAGCCGAAATATATTCCGGAATATATTCTTATGCCGGAATATCCCAAACAAACGCGCCCTAAATCTCCTGGATAATCTAGCATTTTATGGCTATGTGGGAAACTAACAGCCTTTCAAATGTGACACTTGGCCTTTCCCCAGGCCCAGTAAACATTATTGCATGCAGTAAGTTGCAGACAGATTCTCGAAAGCAAGTCACTGGCAGTGAAGAGTGAATGAAGATAATAAAAGTTTGAAACCCATTAATGACACCCCCCCTCCCCACAACATTACACAAAAAGTTTAAATCACCAATAGCTTGCATTATTAGTTCACCTCGCCTTCTCATCCCTTCTAAAAACAATCCTCAGCAACTTCCATCTCTCTTTTAACTCGAGTACCATCTGGCCTGTGAAGAGAGTTACCCTATACTGCATATCCCTCTCACCAAACCAGTCAGGAACAATGCAGACAGGTACATTGACAGGGCAAATGCTAGCTTCCATTTCCATATGAAATATGTAACACTACAATCAGTAATAAGTTTTCACAATACCTCGCATGAACGTCGTCCCTGATGAGTAACAGATGCTGTAGAATGGAGAGGAACATGGGTTCTGATGGAGTGTCCTGGACCAGGTTTGTTATGATCTGGTAGATCTCATTTCGGTCCCTGATAGTTTGTCAAGGGTATAATAACACACAATATAATAACACACATCTCAATGGCCATGTGTTATCCTATCAAATAGAAGGCTATAACAGACAAAAACTGGCTGCTCCTACTGGACCCAAAATAGGCACTCTGATTACATATTTTGGATGAATAATGTTGACTGAGTGTAGAAAAATGTTATAGGTAATTTTTGTGGAAAAGTTATCATTGCAAACGATTCTACCCAAGCATAAGGGTTATTTTGTTTCTTAACTACCGCATTCTCAAGGATACTCAAAATTTATTTTTATATCAGTAAATCTCTGCTGGAACTCAGTGGTATCATCATCTCGATGTTCTTCAAAGATGTCCAACTGAACATTTAGATCATCATTTTCCAAATCTCTGAGATCCTACAAGAGACAAATATACCACTATTTAAATGAGTTTTTATCCTTGTTATTCCTTCATTGTTTGATTAAATTGTTGGTGCTTTTTATAGCTACAGAGACAGACAGACAGACAGACAGACAGACGGGCAGACAGATGGACAGACAGACGGACAGACAGACGGGCAAACGGACAGACAGACAGACAGAAAAGACAGACTGACTAGCCGACAGGACTAACTGACTGACTGATGCCCTGACTAGAGGGAAGTGAATTAATTTAAGAGTTTAAATTTGACTTTGCTTGAAGTTGCATTTGTTATGTATGAGTTTTTTTCTTTTATAATACACATGAAAAAATTACTCGATTCTGATTGGCTGAGAGCAGTGCAGTTCAAGTGCACCAGTGCAAATAATTTACACATCATAATTCTGGATTATGATTTACATGTATAAATAGACAATGAGAAATTTTGTAGGCCAATGATCTCATGTAAAGCAATAACAAAAATTTTGTACGGAAACTCTGAAAAACATTTTCTCGAATATGAAAAAAAATGGCTTCAAGAAACATATTTCAGCACCTTTTCAGCGCGAATTTTTCATGTTTGTATTATTAATAAATGTAAGTAATCATACGGTTTTTCTCGTTCAATTTGAAATTAATTTGCACTTGTAAGTTTTTCAAAAAGCTGAAATTGCACTCACTGAAGCAGCTCGTGTAATTTCAGCTTTTTGAAAAACTTACAAGTGCAAATTAATTCCAAATTGAACTCTAAACCATATGATTACCTATAGAGTGTGTGCACATGACGTCATCAAATTCTCAAATCCAAAACTAAAAAGCCACTAAAGGTTTTATCCTCATCAGGCATAAGAGGTACCAAATATATAGCTGTTTACAACTTTCCAGCTCAATAGCATCCTTCATTTGGAAACCAGCGCATTTTAAATTTCAAAGTTATGGCGGCGCGTGACATAACCCTACGATCGCGTTTGTCGAAAAATATACACTTATCTCGTGATTTTTCGCCATAATGATTTTAGGAGTTTAAGTATCAGGAAAAGTGCTTTTGTAAATATTTTTTGGTTCGGTTCAGATAATCAGTGGACTAAATAGCCAAAGTAAGTTCCAGATGTTTACACTAGTTACTGGCCGCGATGTTGGAGGACTAAAGAGGTCCTCCAACATGGCGACCCCATACTAGGCTCTGTAATTTTGTGCGGCACATTTCGACGAATATCTCAGCTTTGGGAGAACGCACACACCTTAAACTTGGGTAACTGTCTTCATTATTGGTCGTTTACCATATCTCAATTTTTTGACTTTATTCAATGCACGGTTTTTGATTTTATTTTTTATTGCGTGACACTGCACACACTGGATACAAATTGGTGAAATTCATAACTCTGTTGCTACAGAACTATTTAAAAACTAATACACACACAGACAAAGATCTCCATTTTGTAAAGTCTTGTTGCTGTTGATAAGAATTCTAGCACAGCTCACTACGTGTGTAACGTACTGTAATAAGAGCATATAATTATCTCCCCTTTGTTAATGCACAAGTAAATAGAATTTCCTTATATTAAATATACACTGTATATATGCATTTCAAGTAAATATACCTGCAATGGATCATTCAAGCCTTCTCTGACAAATTCATTTCTCAGATGTAATCTAAAATCCAAGTCATCCGGCGTACTGACAAGTGCATTGATCAGTTGAACACAGGCCACCTGCCACAACAATAAACAAAGATAAAATCAACAAGCATTCTACATTGTACACTGTGAACAATAAAGTCTAGTATCCCAAGATATAAAACCAACCAAACATAATATTTACTTCGTGCTAATCATGGGAATTGGTAAAAATTTCACTAACAATCAATCTACATGTACTGAAACAAAAACTTAACCGGTCACATAAGAAGTCATCAGATGTTTAACCCTTTAATGCCTAATAGTGACTTGTAGATTTTACTCTGTCTAACGCCAGACGATTTTACTCGTCAAAGGGAGACCCCTTGGGCACTAAAGGGTTAAAAAACTATCTCCTTTAACCCTTTAATGCCCAATAGTGACTTGTAGATTTTACTCTGTCTAACGCCAGACGATTTTACTCGTCAAAGGGAGACCCCTTGGGCACTAAAGGGTTAAAGGAAAATTACCCTATCATAAACTGCTGAATATTCAGGAAAATCCCGTAACGACAGCACAGCTTTTTTTCTAAAAAGGGAATCCACTGTAGAATCAATTTGAAATAGCAAGTGACCTACCGTACCAGTCTTGGACTGATTTCACATGTTTATAGAAGGTCAATAACAGAGCTGTGCACAGCATTCACCTTCTAGTAAACAGTTCAAATCAGTCCCATAACCGGTAGGTTACATGCTAATATCAACTGGAAGCCTTTGGTAATAGCTAAATAAAGCAAAAGGTGTTTTCTCATGGAGACCTCAATTCTCCTCAGGCATTTTTGTACAATATCAATAATCTCAACATTGTTAAAGAGCCTGAAGCTTCACCTTGAGGTTGGTGTGATCATCATCTAATGCTTCAACTATCTTACTGAATCGTCCTCTTTCTTCAAACTCTCCACAAACAGTGATTGCTTCAAGAGCCTTGTCATGACTAAAGAGAGGAGAGAACTATCAGTAATAGAGCTCTAGAGGTAAATGTTACTTATTCCAACTTCCAAGTACAATGTTCATTAAACCTCCACTCAGAGAAAAACCCACAAAACCAATAAGTACATTTTGCATCATCGGGCTATTATAAGCTAGCTGTTAGTGAAAATTACCATCTTGTTCATAATCTCAGCCAGATCTGTGTACTTCAGCAGTAAAGCTTCAAACATGTACTACAAACTTTTTTTATAACCCTGTATGAGAAAGCTGTCAACTTCCCACACCAAAAGCCTACACGTACGAAAGATCACCGTATTTTCTGGCTTCAGATCATTTCCAACAAACATTCTGCTTATACAGTGAAAACAAGAGAGGGGGGTATATCATCATCATCATCATCATCATCACCATGATGTATAGATGGTAATGATGAATACACTGTAGGCCATGTCAAAAGGAGACTGTTTCTAAGATAGCACTCCACTAAACACCAGAGGGTAGGCCAGACCCCGAAAATACCTGGTGACACACTATAAAGACAGAGAGGAGGGGCTTGTCCTGCAGCCACAGCTGGAGCTCCATCCAAACTTGCTGGCTTTGGAGAGACAGCTGTGGAGGTACTTTGATGCTGCCGTGCGTGCCAGTGGGCATGGCAGACAATGAGAGTTAAACAAAATCGCACTGTCAGGCTCACATCAATGAGTTTCTTCATTCTCATCACTTGTCTCCTTGAGAATGTATTGCAATTGTAGGGAGAAAGCAGATTTTTATCACTCTTGAAAATAAGGTCAACTTACTTCACAAGGCACACTGCAGCCATGAGCTTGACAACATCTGCCATCATACTTGCATAATTGGGATCCATTGACCTCGCCAGCAAAGTCAACCCATCCTTACCTTTTAACATCATATTGAGACCATACTGAGGATCAAAATAATGACAGCATCAACTATTTTGCCAATGACATAATTACTGTATTTGGCACATGCATGCACATTGTTTGCAGAAAATATATTACATGTACATAAACAGCTGTTTCCAGAAAGGTTGTCTCACAAACAGGGAAAAGCTTACAGGTGTACGAGACAATGTTTACAATGTAGTATGGGTAATGGTGGTTTTTACAGTTGCTTGAGTGAACCTCAAGGTGTTTCAGCGTGGTGGAAGGAAACATCACAAACATGTATTTGTTCCTTGTTGCTGAATCACCTTAAACCTCAATCAAGCAAAGCCAAACTCTTACTACCCATAATGCCAATCAGCATTGTCGTGTACACTTTTACACTTCCATGGGACAACCTTTGTCGAAACAGCTGTGTACAATCATGTACAACTCTTCAACTCATGTGAGCCAAAATAAATGTTCATATCAATTTTGCTAAATTAAATACACGTAATTTTGATTTTTAGTCCACTAAAAACCTAATCCATCTTGTGGATCATCAGAATCAGCTCCAAACGCAGATGTACTAGTTAGGTTTGGCACAACTGTGAGCAGTGTTTGAAAAGCACTACAGATAGAACACACTTGCCATGGTAATCAAATTATGATATGTATTTACTTTTGTTCCAATCGCTTTTGAGTCAGCATTTGGCAAAAAATGTCAATTGCAAGAAACTTTGATACGGAGCAGAAATAAAATGTTCCTTGAACTCAGAACTCTTCAAACAAACCTTGTTGTTCATGAAGGCCTTCAAACATCTCACACATTCATGCTGTATTCGTTTATAAACATCTCCTTCCCTTGAGCAGGAATCTCGAAGGTGTTTAATTAAGCACTGAAGACCTTCTTCACCAAACTCCTGGATCCAACTGAAAATTTACAAAACCAGTTAGTGAAAAGAATTTCTAAGCAGTATCATGTTATGCATACTTGATTTATGAGTCACAGGCATCAGATAATAATATTATTATTCTGGGAGTACGAGAATTTTTTTAAGAAAACCCAAACATACAGTATCCAAAGATATCCAAAGATTTCCTTTGATGTTCTGAACATTTCCGAAGAAATTTTTTAAACATTTTTTGGTCCCAGACGCAACAAAACACTCATGCAGAACTTTCTTGAAGAAAGTACATGTAATATCCTTTCTCTGCAGTTTTGACAGTGTGCCTGTTAAGGCTGTATAAAAGCTCAATTTTTTCTTTCATGGACGAGAAAATCGTTAATAGCCATGGGATCAACGGTTTTCATCTGCCAACATGAAAAATATCACCTGTAGTCTAAGAGTCACAGAATTTTCACTCATTTATCTTTTTCAAGTTACAATGGAACCAGGTTAAAATGGACATTAAAGAGACATGCAAGTGTCCGTATTAAATCATCACTACCTCTATTTTACTAACAAACACCTTCATAGTACATACACTGTGCCAACCTACCTGAGCGGTCTGCCTGTAAGAGACACTCTAACTGACTGCAGTGATTTCAGTAGATGTTCAGCAGACACATCTGTTCTTTGTAGTTCCTTAATGTAATCATCTGGTGATGACAGACCAGCATGTGAAGTTTTCTTGTTAAATAATAGAAGGAAAAAAATACTATTATTGTCAGGGCTTTTTTGGATTAAGAAAAAATGCTTCTCCCAATATTTATTAGACAAGCGCATTTACATGTATGCCTGAAGAAAAGCTTATTACTGCTGTTAGATGTTACAACTGTCACATAACTTTGTTGACTTAGAAAAATAATTAGCACCTGGACGCATGATTGCTATAGCATTCCACTGTTCAGCACTTGGATTCTTTAGATCTGTACACTAATAGTCTCCTGCTTTAATAGTATTGATTTACCTGGGAAGCCATTTGCCTTCTTTTAAAACTGCACAGCATGTCCACCTTGGTTGCCATGTCTCGGTTACGAATGGGTTCTCGGAGATTTTCTGACAAATTCATATCTTCCTGTACATGAAAAAATGGCAAAACAACAATTAAGCAAACAACAATCTTTAACAATAATTATATTTTTTGACCATTTTTTTTACCAGCACAAAGCTTATGAAAGATCTGCTAGCTCAAGACACCTACATGTATGCTTGTGCCACAGTTCCATCCAATCGAAAAGACTTGCTGCCATATGCAAAAAACAAACTGTAGCAGGGGGAAAAAGTGTCTGTTCAGGGAGGCAATTTTTTACCAAATGGCATGAAAAAAAGAGACGTTTTCTTCTTGTCCACAAATGTTTTGTCTAGTGAGCCATCACACCTTGTTCCACAGAAA
>JAHPZR010034075.1:12500-17608 GCA_019787425.1 Platygyra sinensis | reverse complement strand
ATGGGGAGAGGGATTATTTTGAGTTCAATATGTACTTACGAGGGGGATTGTCGTTACTTGTCTCAAAGGGCATTATCAAATGTCCGCTGCTCGTCACTTCGTTAAGGGCATCGGTCACATTTCCCTAACAATCAACAAAACAAGGTTTTTAGAAGCCTTAAAGAATCATGGCCCACGAATTGGCCACGAAAGTGCAGGTTTTCGCTGCATTCGATGAATATGAACTACAAGCCACAACACTGACAACTAATTCAAGTTCGTTTCTGAGCACTGAACACTTCCACGCGCACCAAATCACCAAATTTACAAATGAAAGGAAATTTGTAAAGAGAACTAGGACCCTGCTGTCTTCTTAGTTAGTTAGTGTAAAACATTTATGTGCCCGAGTGACCGGATCACGGTATCACCGCTAAATGTAGCAAACAACGCTAAATGTAATACCCAACCGTAAATGTAATAAAAATCAACCTTAAATGTAATAACTTACCCCACCATGAGTGTAATACAATTTTACGCTGAATGTAACAAGCTGACCAACCGTAAATGTAAAGAAAGTTAACCTTAATTGTAATAACATAGTGTTAGAAGCTCCTTTACGGTTATCGGGAATCACTTGAATTAAGTCTCGTTGATTTTTTGTGAACATTACCGGTCAAAGCTTAACTGGGAACTTCTGAAGATTTTCCAAGAGAATAGCCCTTCTGATAGTCGAGCATTTGCAAACATGATTTCCGATTTTTTTGCAGTGGATCGCGCAGTTACATAGCCTTCTTTTGTATTTAATTCCTATTTTCGCACAAAAATGGGGCGATTATTGGAGGGAAGGTGATTATTGGAGGGAGGCGATTATTTCAAATATTTTTCACAGGAGGTCGTGCCCTAAATATTTTGTTTTATTATACCAAGCAAAAAAGGAGAAAAGTGAAATACATGAACATTACCATAGAAAAAATTGTAAAAAAAAAAAAACCCGGTGCTTTTGTAACCATTCAGTTGTGAACAATTACATGAAAGCGTGTTTGTTACCCATGCAAGATGTCAATTTTTAACTTGAAAGAGAGGGGATAATAGAGAGAGAGAGAGAGAAACTGGCGAGGAGGGGGGCGATTATTGGAGGAAGGCGATTATTTTAAATATTTCGGTTAAAAGGGAGGCGATTCTCCAAGGGAGGCGATTAATCGAGGGACGACTATTATTCGAGGAAATACAGTAGTGGAAGCCTGAGCGAGAGAAGCCATGCGCTCAGTTGAGGGATCGTTTGGGGCGCATATGCGCGAATGCCCCAAACGATGCCATCATTGATCCCTCATGCATTTGTAGTTGCACGGGGCATAAATTAAAGTTATAAATGTTAAAGAGGCGACCAATTGAATGTGGGACTGGCATACGTCTTAGATAAGACCAGGTATTTTGCCTTGTTGAGTCGCAAATGGTAGTATTTTAATTTTGAAGAGGCATATAGACTGGAACCGGAGCATGTTGCCATAGCAACATCAAAATGTGTACCACCTAGTATATTTCATAAGGTGCAACATCCCTGCCAAGTTTCAATAGCATTGCTTCATTATTGGCGGAGATATTCTTAATTTTGTGTAACTTACACCAATGTACTTGCACAACCAGTGACGTCATCAGTGAACAAATTTGCATAATAAGAAAACTTGAATATCTCTGACACAAAAAAACAAATCACAAAAAGAAAAACGCCATTTTCCCCTACTTTAAAAAGCCTTTTAAATGAGCGTATTTTTTAAATGACTTATTTTTCGGTTCATATGCACTTTAACTGTTATAACCACACGTTGATTTTATGCTGAGCTTTGGTGAAAAAATTTAGTTGGCTAAAGGCAATATGTAAAGCTATTAAAGATGTTAATAGCTTTTAACTGTTACTGTATACTGTAATTGTTCAAGTACATATTGTATTTTTTACAGTCTTTCCCGTAAAACCGTGAACACCAGAGAAAATTTCTGGAATGTTTATTGTTTCGCGACTAATCAGAAGCGAGATAAAACCGCAGAAGATAACCGCCAAACCCCAGCATGGATTACTCACGACTTGATTCGAAACAACACCAGCCTAGGGCATGCTCTTAACATGTTCTTCATATTTACCTTAATTCCCAGTGACTCATTAATAATTTATCAAGTTGAAACAAAGAAATCACAACCGAGGAAAAAAGAAGATCAGTACAACAACAACAACAACAACTTTATTGACCCTTACACTTGACAGAAATTAAATTAACATGAAATAAGAATTAAAACTGAAAGGGTGTTGGCTTCCTAAAATAACTAAAAAGTTAACAAGGCTTGGAAGCCAAATTACATATAATAAATTACAATATTAGGGTCGAAACACACACACACACACACACACACATAAAATACTATACATAACGAAATTTACAAGTTATGAGAATAAAGAAAAAATGTATAAATATAAATATTAGGAATGAATTCTGAATAACTATGACAGTTATGATATATGAAGAATTTAAAAACGTAGAGAAAACAAATAAATCATAGAATTAGCTGGGAAGAAACTCATGCTCTAGGGAAAACAAAACCATAATTGGCATTAGTATTGGCACAGCAATTCGTTTTTTAATTGTTCCACTTTTATCATGATAAGTCGTTCCAGTCGTTGTTCACTTCTTCAGAAGCTCCTTACAATTGGTTTCAATAAGTGCATTTGAAATTTACCATTTATCTCTTACTCATTTCTCTTTACTTATTTACAGTGGCGGGTCCAGCAGAGCCCTCCATCACCTTGTTTTTAGTTTTATGCCAAATCTTTTAGTTAGAACAAAGCCGGATAAAAATCTAGAAAAACGTGAAAGGGCAATTTACTGTTGTCGTTTTGTTTGGGTATTTCATTTGTTTCAGTGTTTATTTCTGTTAGAGTATGCCGTCAGGTCTGCATCCGCCGCTGATTTATCATTTATCATTTAAGCGTATGCGAATATGTTTTTTTTCAGTCTTTTGCTTTTTGCTGTTTTCAGACTTAACTGGGAAGATGACATAACGAAGACAAAGTCAAAGACACCTCTGTTCCTGTCAGTTATTAATGCAAGGTTCTGACTTGAAAACTGTAATAAAGAAGAACCTAAAAAGTCCGTTGTGGAAATGGCCTTTTATTAGATGTGCATGTTCATCAGCCACAAAGAGCACTACGTTCAAAGCGGGGAGGGGGTACTCTCTATAATGGCCCATACGAGGAGGCTCCGCCCGAAAGGGTACACTTTTGAGGCTTTACGTCATTTAGGTATTTGAAAGGGTCTTTAATTATAATATTTCGAAGAGACGCCCCTTATGGCTGTATCAGTTTATTTATTTGGCACTACATGGAAATGACAATAAGACTTCCTAAAGTAGGTATGTGAAAGGGTAGGGTATATAAAAGGGCTACCTTTTCTGCCCAAAATGGTATATAAAAGGGTAAGGGGTTGGACCTCAGGGCGGAGCCTCCCCGTATTAAACTTTGTTAAGAACCCCCCCCCCCCCCCGGATTGAAAGCTTGCTTTGTAGACACGTCAGTATTGTTTTCTTCGAGAATAGACCTAAAACAGCAAAATCCTCGTGACATATTTTGCTAAACACCTCCTTATGTCCAGTGAAGATATGGATGAGTGTCTGTCGGTTTCTGATATACGTCGGTTTCAATGTCACCATATTGTTGTGTCCAGAAAGTTGACTTGGCTTTTCGATATCTCTTGCGTAAAGTTTACAAAGGTGCTGCATTGTTGAGGTGGTTTATGAATTCCTCAAGGCTGTTTGTATCTCAGCTCCTTTCCAAACCATAACTATTTCGTCAATAAACCCGGTATCCAGTCCAATACGTAGTCATACCAGTGTGCCTGGTTTACGTGGCCAATCCGGTCTTTTACCGGGCCCATATAATTATAATAACTAGATAAATTCTTAATGGAGAAAGAACGAGACTATTTAAATTTAAAAAACATGTTTCGGCAACTCCTGTGCCATCGTCAGTTTGCGAATGGAATTACAATGACGAGCAATATATAGCGGAACATTAGAATAACAAAGGTATAATACACAACTGATTACAAAGAAAGATTAAGATTTACATGAAACAATTGTTGATTTAGGGAGGGTTTCTCCCAGTGAATATGTACTGCCTCCTTGATTTTTAATTGTGTCCGTGTTGTTGCTTGGTCTATGACAACAAAGCACTCGCTCGAACAAAGTGCCCGACACCCAGGTGAATCCTGTAAATGCTTGAAAATGTGAGAGGCCTTATCCATATTTAAGTGCTCGTTTATGCGCGTGCAAATGTGTCGGGACGTCTCGCCGACATAGCAGGCACCGCAGCCTGCACACCTGAATCTATAAACAACGCATGATTTGAGCTCTTTAGGGATAAGGTCTTTCACGCTAAACAAGGAGCCGATTTTGAACGAAGAAAACACTAGCTTAATATTAAAGCTGTTGTCACAAAAACGTTGAATGGTTCTGCGAATCCGCTTTTGTGCAATAGCAGAAAATTTACCCACGTAAGGTAATTTAACATAGGAGCACTCTGGGCTGTTGTTGCCATTTTGCCTGTTAAACTGAAAAAACTTATTGATAGTGGAATTAATAGTCCTGTCGATAATGTGTGCCGGATAAGAATTTTTGAGTAAAAAATCCCTTATCTTAATTGTTTCCTGATGGAATCCTAGCCAAGTACTATTAATCTTATACGCTCTATCTATAAGAGTTCTAATTAAGCCTAACTTATACGAGTATGATGTAAAGCTAGTGAAATTCATAAGGAGGCCGGTAAAGGTGGATTTGTGAAACACCGTGGTGAGAACAGGGACCTGATTGTTGTCAATGAGGACATCTAAAAAAGCAGCCTGTTTTCAGATTCCTTTTCCATGGTGAACCGTATATTTAGATGCCTGCTGTTAAGATAATGAAAAAACTGCACCGCATCGGCTTCAGAGTGAAATAAACAAAATGTGTCGTCGACGTACCGCCTGTAGAACAAAACCTCCGTAAGACCGAAATTTTGTAACCACTCCCTCTCATGACGACCCATAAAAAGATTGGCCAAAACTGGTGCGAGGGGGATCCCATAGCTACCCCATCAACTTGATCAT
>JAHPZR010034075.1:0-7500 GCA_019787425.1 Platygyra sinensis | reverse complement strand
GAAATAAGTAGCCGCTCTTGTGCCCATAGCTGTTCCTTTGATTTGTATGTAATTAAGATTGCAAAACTTGAACTTGTTAAGTTTTAGAACCTTTTCTAATAATAGCGTTATTTTCTCTGCTGAGGGACTATTCCGCCCTGACCTTTCAAGTTCCTCTCTTACTATAGTTAGACCTTCGTCGGTGTCTATATTTGTGCAGAGACTGGAGACATCTAATGTCACGAGAGGACAGTTCCTTGGTAGTTTTGCTAATGCCCTCAATCACGGCTAAATGAAGTCAGTGGTGTCATGCTTGTAGGAGGGTAGGCGTTCAGCCAGCGGTCGTAAATAGTTGTCAACGTAGGCGGAAATCTCCATGTGGCTGTTAACTGACGATACTACCGGTCTGTATGGATTATTTGTTTGGTGAATTTTTGGGAGCATGTAAAACACAGGTGTTCTTGAGTGTAGGGTCACAGACACAAGTTTATTAACTAGGACTAAGAGACTGTCATTATAGTCTTTTGATTGGGCTTAAGTTAGTAGCAGCAAACCATGAGTGCACTTAACCCGGCTTTATCTTAACAATCTCCTGTTATTAGAAAAAGCCAATAAATTTTATACAATGAAATTAAGTCTTGATAACTTAATTATACTGCAAACATTCCATTTAAATTTTTTTGCAAAGTACTCCCATTAGAGAAGAATTCAGCAACACAGGATTGTTTTGAGAAACGAACATGGCTGCTGTGACATCACGTGAAAACACTCTTACTACTTTATTTAAATTTTAAAAGTTTGAATGACCACCTGTTCATTGCCGCGATCGTCTAGTGGTTAGGACCCTGCGTTGTGGCCGCAGTAACCCAGGTTCGAATCCTGGTCCCGGCAAAATTTTTTTTTTTAATTTTTGTTTCTATTTACCTTTTTTCGGACAATTAATTAGCTTAAAACTACTGTATGATTGACTGACTTCCTTTTGAATTTTATATGTTTAATTACTTCCTGAATTACGGTCATTGCCGTTGTGTCAAGTTAGAAAAGAAAGTTTAGAAAAGAAAGTTTAGCTCTGTTATTACCCCTCTTCTTTGTCCGTGGCAGTGTTAGCTAGGTTGATAAAGGCCTGTACTGCTTCGCGGAATAACATTTCATGTTCAAACTGCTTCCAATAACTGACTTTCAGAGCTTTGAATAAACGTACTCTACCGTCGTTTGTCATCTCTGCTAATTCTTTGAGCGAAAGTTCATTGAGCACAATTTAGACATGTGCTCAGACGAACCAATAGTGGGGCCTCTTCTTCATGATGAAAGAACAAGAAAAATAACCATCAATTAAAAAATGTACCCGGCAATGAACTGTGATCTTTCTCAATC
Source organism: Platygyra sinensis (assembly GCA_019787425.1). Lineage (NCBI taxonomy): Eukaryota > Metazoa > Cnidaria > Anthozoa > Scleractinia > Merulinidae > Platygyra > Platygyra sinensis. Next base: position 6,147 of record JAHPZR010034075.1, on the reverse strand, counting down.
AAAATTTATCAGAGAACCTTTTACCACCCCTCTACATGCATGTAAAGATTATGCATCTCACAATCCCGCTCGGCTATATCCCAGTCGGCGTCAGCGAGGAAGCAGTCAGCTTTCATCATGGTGAGGGGCGGCGTTAATTGCTTTCTTGGATTTGTCTCACGGCATTAGTCATTGCAATTTTCCTGGCGTCTGATATATCACTCATTCTGAGTTTCTCCAGCAGTTTCTTCATCTTTGTAGAGTTGACAAGAAGAGTGCACATTACAATGCCAGCCGTGTGCGCCAAAAGCTAAAATATAAATAAGTACCTCCCGGTGTAACGCTTCTCAATATACCAAAAGAAAAATCGCAAGATCCAGAAAAACGTTGTATTCCAGTGGACCTGGCCAACATTTCAAGTTACATCGCTGAAATGACAAACAAGTTCTGTTGTGTATAATCATGAAACAAAACGGGGCGATAGCTAGGAGAAGAAGCCAAGAGAACTTCAACTTAACTTTAGCCGTTTAGTGTTTTCACGAAATTTAGTCAAAGAGTGCTTTGATTAGAATTTGATTGTCAGAAAGCAGAAAAGTGACTCATATAGTCGTGTAAATTCGGCCAATGTCATAGAAAGCACTTTTTCTTCCGTAAGATCGCACACAATCCTAAGCGTTCACACTCTCCGTACAAAACGCCTGCATTCGATTCCGAGAGTTTTTCGCGGCCGAGTTCTCCCGTTTTCCTCTGCACATATATCAACAGTTCGACCAGGAAAGAAGACCTAGGTGAAAACAAATACTTAAGCTGAGTGGCTTCCTCTCTAAATATTGCGAAATCATAGGTAAAAAAACTCGAGCAACTACGAAATACGTTTTGATGGATAGACCATGCTAAATCAAGAAAAAATCTCAAGCTCGGGACTGCTGCTTGTTTTTAGCGCGTTGATTTGTATTCCTAACATAACCACAGCAACCCTGTGGGAGCACTCCCGCGAATTTTGGATAGGGGTGTACCGCGAAGGTTCTTGAACCCTAACCCTATTTAAGGAGTAAGACAGCGAAAACTGATACCCTTTTAAGGCTCAAACATTTGTTTTGGTGGGCATTTTCACATTCCAGTATTAGATAATACAATTTAGCTACCCTATCTAAGGACCACACCAGGAAAACAGCAGCAAAAGGGTAAAAAAAGATACCGTAGAACCTCAAAAACCATACCCTATTCCGCGGCACGTACCTATATAGCACAAATATGGGAGTACCCCCCCCCCCCCCCGGGCACAGCAATAACACCAGATATTCCTAGCACCTCTTCTCCAATGCAAAATGGCAAGTAGGTAATAGCCAAGGTGATGGTAATTTCTACCAGGGCTTCATCTTGCTTGTTTTACCTCTGTAACTTTACCAAGTAGTTTATACAAAATGCTTGAAAGGAGCATTTTGCATGGACTAAGAAGCAAAATTCAATCGGACCCTTCCCCTTATAAGTGCCATTTTTAACAGAGAAAAAAAACTCTCCTTTCAAGGTAGCCTTTCGTAAACCTCTGAAAGATAATCACACACATATTTTTTATACCCTTGGATTGAGCGACTTCTCAAAATAATTGGACGGGTGCTTTTAAACGGACCTTTCAAATATCAATCAGAATGGAATCACACGGCCCTCTAACAATATACTTCGACCCGTGAAATCCCCGTTCTTTTAAACGCCTTCAGCCTGGAGAAGCTAAGGAACCCCTCACGGGGACGGCGTCATCGAATAGTCGATTACGGGTTGTACTCCCCAGTCGTTATTCGGTCTTGGCCTGAAATAGCCGACAGTGATAATAATGATGAAGATGACGAGGAGGAGGAGGAGAAGGAGGAGGAGAATTGATGTAAATTTGATTTGTCTTCCAATTGCGGAAAGGTAAGCTGATTTTTTAAACACCTGGGAGGAGCAATTTCGTTCCTTTTAATTGCTGTTCTGAATGATAAAGAACTGGGAGACGAGGAAGCAAGTGTGCTGAAGGCGTTGCTCCCAATATTCTGCATTCCTTGAAAGCCTTCATTTTGTCGGTGTTGTACTCGACAATTTCAATAACAATAACTCAATCGAAGCGTTACAAAATTATCTGTTCGGGTTCATTATTGGGAATGAATCCACGCCGAAGCGCAATTGTTATGGCGCGTAGATCAAAATAACGTAGAGATTTGGTGCTATTTGTAAGCTGAACCAGCTATTTTTTTGTAATGTTGTATCGCCTGTACAAAGCTAAACTGGTCCCGTCTTAAATAGTCAAGTGAAACAAAGCATGTTCATTATAATGACTTCAGCCTAAACCGCTCACTGACTTATCTGTTGCAGTCTGTTTCGAACTACCAGTAAAAATATCGCTATTTTTAACCCAAAGCTTTCCTGCGGGAGCTAAATTTCGAACACGCCGAGGCAGAAACATATTGACTAGGTAGTACAAAAGTATTGTATTTTCCTTGAGATTTCGAAGGTTTTAACAGGTCTGTTTAACCGTGACGCTTCCATTGTATGTTCCTTTCGTGACATTTTCCTTTTAATATTTAAATCGCTTTAAAGTGGTTTCTTTTTATGAATTTTAATAAAGCATGGCATTTTCACTCTCATCACTTATCAGGTGCATTTGAAGCGCGTGAGAGAGTACACGATGAATTGTGAGATGCTTCAAGCCCCAGCTTGAAAGACCAAGGGCAAAACGCAAGGTAGGTTTTCGTTCTTGCCATTGCCAACCAAAATGGAAGCATTTCATGCGATCATCACGTCACCGTATGGACATTGATTAGTTTCTTCTTTGGATGAGCTGAACTACCACCTCAAACAAAACCTTCATGACAGGTCAAGCGAGGATTTTTATGCTGCTTCTTTATGTAAAACACCCTCATACATCTATAAACATGTACTTATAGCCTTTAAACAGACTGCGCTAAAATGAGCGTTACACAATAAGCCAGATTTTTTTGAATTAGTATTTGTGTTCTAAAGAGCTCGCTCTTGGGGCTGGTGTGTGTTTTGAATATTCGAGATTGTCACGAACGCTATTCGTGTAAGTAAGGAATTGAGTGTTTATTTCGCAACTATTTTAAATTTAGCCTCCGAGAAACTCATGATTTCAAACTGACAAAATCTGAAGAAAGAAACCTTAAACGCAATTTGTCAGACTCATTTACTAATGTTTCATGTATCCGGTGAGTTTTGTGTTTATTTTCGTGTTAAATAGTAACCATGAGAAACATAATTATCATAAGCTTCTTTTATTTTATTCAAAGATTTCCGCTTCAGAGGTACTGATGTAAATAACATATTCATAATACATTAAGCAAACACCTTTTGGATATCAGCTTTTGAAAGGTTTTGCGTCGAAAGAAACAGATTTTGCTAAATTCTCACCACAATAGGAATGAACCGATGATTTTCGATATTTAATTGTTTCATTGATCGCACTGACACAGGTGCCCTGCGTTTTCACATCGCTTAAGCCGAGGGGTAACTCAGCTGCGTTTTCATCTATCGCCCGTAATGATAGCCTCCGGCGGAAAAGCGTTATTAGGAAGCTTAAGCACGCGCGTTTTTGAGACGCGGACGGCAACCGGAAGAGAACATTTCGCATGTTAGGACCGTTTTTGTCTCCCAGATTTTTATACTACTCATCTCTAATGGAGAAAAGATTCTTAGCAACGTGAATGTAGTTGTGCGAGTGAAAAAAGCTCACCTCCGGTTGACGTCCGCGTCTCAAAACTGAACGCGCGTGCTAAAGCGCGACGACGCGGCCTCAATTGAAAGTCCCGTTTGCTCGAGCTTAGTTTACCTGAATTTACCATCATTGTCCATCGAATCAATAACTCATGTTTCTTGACCATGTTTCTTACCTTGTCATAGTGTCTATTTTCAGTTTATATGCTACATCAAAAGAAGAATGTGCAAGGATCGAATGTACCCAAGAAACATCAAACATTAACATTGAATTTCCTTGTACTTATGTTTCAAATATGACTTAATATTAATGAATTAAGGTTATCTTTCGAAACCTCTGACACTATTAACGAGGAGAAAGTTCTCACTTTCGAAGTTTTTCTTTTTGGGCAGATCACTTGATAGACGTTTAGCAATGGGCGTTATCCTCTCCAAGAATAAAAAGGAACGTCAGAGTGTCCAGGTAATGGGTTGTTTCAGCTGCTTAAAGTGACTGGCTGTTCTCAGCTCTAGATTTCTCCTGCCCTGGGTGAACCCTTCAAGCCTGGTTTTCACTTCGACACAAACATAAGCAGTCTCGTCCCCAGAGGCCGCGCTTCTTTTGGTCAGCACCAAGAATCGCAACCAGGTCGGACCCGATTTTCTGAGCATGCACAGAGCTTTCGTTTCGTATTCTCAGCCAATCAGATTTGTCAGATTTGACGCTCCGGTGTTGGACCAGTCAAGAGGTCACGATTGGTGGTGTTGACCCAAAGGAGTGCGGTCTCTGGAGACGAGAATGAAGCATAAGAAAAAGCATAAGCATGTACGCATGCTTAGAATGGATAGTTGCCTTATTTTTGTTCCATATCTCCTTCACTTTTTTATTAAAAATCTCAACTTCTTTGTTATACTTAACTTTTAAATCAAGGGGTACAATATTAGTTTATTGTATTTGAAAACCAGGCTTTCCCTTGATCATTGCACAAGGCAGATGGAGAACTGCCCGACTTGAATAAGAACAATTTCCTGTAGAAATTTTACAATAACGATAATTGGCAATGGTCAGCATGGTGTTTTCATCTGATTTAAAATGCATCTTGGTACAAACTCATTCTCGTGAACATGTGTGTCACTGTCACGTTCATTTAAAATAAAGAAATTCGAAGACGGCCATTACAGAGTTTTATGGTGGCTATATTGTTTGTTTGATTGACTGCTTGCCACTTATAAATATGTTTTCAAAATATTAATGTGTAAGTCAAGAGAGCCCAGATAAGGCTTATGTCAAGGACTAACCTGGGGAGGCGCGGTGGCCTCAAAGTTAGTGCGCCTGACTCCGGAGCGAGCAGTCCGGGTTCGAGCCCTGGCCGTGGACATTGTGTTGTGTTCTTGGGCAAGACACTTTACTCTCACTGCCTCTCTCCACCCAGGTGTATAAATGGGTACCGGCTATTTGTTGGGGAAACCTAACAAAATTGCGGGGGAGTGACCTGCAATTGACTAGCATCGCGTCCGGGGAAGTAGAAATACTTCTAGCCGCTTCAGGCTACAGAAAACCGGGATAAGCTCCGGCAGCTATGAGCCAGCCTTGGCTCCAAGGCTTCTTCACTCAAGGACTAACTTAAAGATACCTAAGACTTTACTAGAGAGTAAATTTAAAATGCTATACAAAAGAGTAAAAATGCTGGTGTTCCCAAACACAGGCATCAGAATAGTTTTTACATGGGACAAGCGAAAAGAAATCTCATTCTTTGGAACACTGGTTGCTACCATGTAATATCTTAAGCACGAAAGAATGTGTTTAATATCATTTTCAAACACTGAGTGAAGAGTTGAAAATACGACGCGCGCAGCAGAGTATTTTTGACGTACTTGTGTTTAGAAATGTTGCTTTGGGTGTTTGATATGTATTGTGAATTGAAAATAAAACTGAGGAAAGAAGGGAAAAATAAAATTGTAAAAATGTATGTTAATTTAGATGAGATTTCCAAACATCGTCATGGTCGTAATTTCCAGTTTTGAAAGAATTATAGTTGATGAATCACTAATGATCGAGTCTGAGCAGAAACATGTATATAAGCCTGAATGCCTTAAGCGCTCATAAGGTCAATTTTTTTTATTTTCTCATCTGATTCTATACATCAACTAATGAACTTCTGCGAAAAATTTTCGATTTGGATAAAATGCATTTTTTCAGAAGTTTTGAAAACGTTCAAACTTGCCGCCATTTTGCTTCACCATTCGCACCAGTCTTCCCTTGGTTTGGAATGAGGTGACGTAGATTGAGGAACACGTGACTTCAGGCTTGACTCATCTCGCTTGCTTTACATCTGTAAATTTGACTTAGTAGTTCATACAAAATGCTGGAAAGGAGCATTTTGCGGGGACTACGAAGCAAAATTTAAAGAAGTAAAACAAGCGAGATAAGTCAAGCCTAAGTCACACGTTCCTGAATCTACTCACAACTCTGAGCATGTCGAT
>JAHPZR010034072.1:0-10485 GCA_019787425.1 Platygyra sinensis | reverse complement strand
TAACTCCTACCTCAACCTTGATTATTCTGGATATCACAAACACTTACAGTACAGGTCAAAGGGATTGCAGCACCTACACGCGCGTAAAATGCGTGTAGTCTGCGTGTAGTATTCGTGGACAGTGCGTGGACAGTGCGTGGACAGTGCGTGGACAGTGCGTGGGCAGTGCGTGTAATTAACTGCGTGTAAAATTTACTCTTCAGGTAGTTACACGCATTTGCGTGTAATTTCACCGGTATGCGTGTATTTAAACTGGAAGAGGAAGCCTTTGTTATTCATACACGCATTTGCGTGTATGAATTAATAACGAGCTCATGTATAAATAACAAACGAGCACCTAAGAAACAAATCTTCTTTCGTAATCTGTAACAGCCCGCACTTCTGCTTAACGTCGAAACTTAATTCTTAGAGATCTCTGAATTTCGTTTACATTTACGTTAAAAGACGAACGACGTATGTCGCAACGTAAATGCGCACAAAATGCCATTTCACTCCTGTTCCTTCGAACAACAATGAAATAGATACTCGCGTACTCTCTCTTAATTTGCTAATTGCCATCACTTCTGTTTAAATAGAATCGAAACTTTTATAGCAAAATCTAACTGATGTTTAAAATTAACTGAAAATGTCAAGCGAAATAATGTTTTTTTGCTGTTATTTCGTGTGCATCAAGCCTCAGTTCGTTAATCGCTGGCGCCCTTATGGTTCCTCGCGAAAAGGAAAAACGCGACTAAAAAAGCTCTTGAATACCGGTAAACTCGTAACGCTTTGGAGTACGAAATATTTTAATGAATCTTCGGACTGTTTTAAAGTACACTGATTGCTGTAATTTAGAATTAAAAAGCGACATAATTGTTCATGTTATCTCATAACACGCCAGTCGCTCGCTGGCGCCGCTTGTTGTTGAAACTCGAACGGAAAAAATATTTTACCATGAAGCGGTAAACCAGTTTAATGAAACTGCTCGATTCTATCGGGAACGTTTTACGACCAAGAGCAAGAAGGCGAAAGATTAAACTATATCCAGTGCAGTCCACTATGATAAATGTTACACAAGGTAAATGCTTTGTTTTCATTACACGCACTTTAAATATTCTGTTCTCACTACACGCACTTAATGAGTTCCAGTTGAACGACTGCGTGTAAAATTACACGTAATATCACGTCTAATGAGTCAAAATACACGCATGTAAATACACGCATTTTCTTGTCTTTGCGTGTAAGGTGCGTGGACACTGCGTGGACACTGCGTGGGCACTGCGTGGGCACTGCGTGTAATGTGCGTGTACTACACGCGCTTTACGCGCGTGTAATGCTGCAATCCCTTTGACCGGTACTGTAATTCAATAATAAATTGTTTATAACTATAATGTTAGAAAAAAAAAAAACTAGGAAAAATTGATAACACTGTCATAGACTACGAGTAGTCCCTCTTTCGCTTAGTCCGTCGAGCGAGACGGGAAAGAAACCTGCAAGAGAAATCAAAGGCTCCTTAGAGCAACCTCATGGTACGAATTGTTTGCACCCTTGAGTAACATGTGATCTGGCGTTTTTTGCAAAGTTTATACCTTTGGACGTAGGCAACATGTGCCGGCACTTGTAATTGTTATGTTTTAAGAAGGGATTGACTTAATTCAAAAAGAGAGTTACTGTTGAGGAAAAGATTGTTCAGAACGGGAATTGACATTTTTTCGAAATCAGGAACATTGTTAATCAACAGAAAAAAGTCAATCTGCTGATCCTTTTTCCTGGAAAATGGATTATTTGGTATGTTAGTTTGTTAATGATTGTTTCAATTGATACCATTATGTGTGGACAAGAGACTGTTGTTGTAGTAGAGACGTGAAATACTATTTATTTATTTTTTTTTGTATTGTTGAAGAGACATTTTTATGTTGCCAAAAGATACTGTTTACCCTGTCACTCTACAGTAAATATCCATATAATAAGGCCCAATGATCGAAAGCCACATGCCATGCCAGATGTAAAAGTGGTTGGAGTGGACAGAGGGGGAGTGGACACAAAGCATAGGAAATGCTTTTTTCATGGTAGAGATCAGAGCATTAAAAATATTATATTGAACTACACAGTTCCTTTAAAGTGCCACTAACCCCCCCAATTTTTTTTTTCGCTAACATAAATTTCCTTTTTCTCCTGATCACCACTGCGAAAAAATTATCGTTGTAGCTATTTTTGTTAATTTTCTACGAATTTTCAAAGTTTATAATTTTGCACATTTCCATGTTCACGACCGAGGAATAGCGGAGAATGGGACGAGTTGGCTTCTGACGTCATTTCGGGAATAACAATGTTTTCTTTCTGAGAAGAATATATGGGAGCATGCGATAGTGTGTGTCGAAATCGTTGCAGAATGCAATGAAGATGTGTTGTTGGAGACTGTAGCAATACAGGATACGCAGGATAGAGTATTCCTCTTCATTCGATATCTCTATCCCGATGAAACTCGACCAGAAACGAGAAAAAGACCAAAGAAGTGGGCTGATCTGTGCGAAGCGAAAGTCGGGGAGCCGTCGAGGATGTTCTTCGATCTCGGGTTCGCCGGTACTATAAAAACCTATAGCTTTTCATGGCCTGTATATTCTTCTCTATCTCTAGAGAAAGCTTTACATTTTCATGGTGCCGCATACGACGCGAATTTTGGATAAGCTGGAAGCCATCTGACTATTCCAAGCGTAAGCAATCGATCCTCCAAGTCCATCACATGAAATCACACGGTAAACTAAACGCATCTGTTTTTTAACTCGCAATAGACACATTTTTAAACGAATAGTAAACGAAATCTGCGTCTTACATGTACAACGAAGCGATTAAGATTGTTGAGCCTCAACTGGTGAACTAGCTATGTATTTGTGGATTTAAATAAAAACACACGCACTCCGGAAGCCGTAATCCGACCGAGTATCTCAATAGCCATACGTGAATACAGAATTCTTTCGTTCTTTGAGCTTCGTCTATGGTACTCTATGGGGAACGAAATATATCTAAATTTCAAACTTAGAATGGATCAAGCATTTATAACTATGTGAGAAAAGTGAATCAAACGATTAAGATTCGACTCTTGAGCTAGCGACGGAGTTCATTGTGCTGAAAGAAGAATTCATGCGATTGTCAGTCAACCGAAACGCAACTAAAAATTCGAGAACTCCCAGGTTATTTGCGTACGTAAAATGGACATTTCATTCAAAATAACAGTGAAGTAGAAATGTGTTCATTTAACTGATACTATACTGAACCTCTTTTCAATATCCTAACAAAGGATTTGCCATGATTTAGTGGTACGAAATATGCAAATTTGTATAGCTTGTGTTCGTGCATACTAAAATTACAGTAATTGACTATGCATGTACTACTCCTGTTAGGCGACAGTAATTAAGCGAAAATTTACCTTGCCTTTGGATATTGTTTGCCGACATCTCTGTTTATCTGTCATGTTAAAACTGTTTTCAACCATTGATCTGGCGAAGTAGACAGAAGTGACCACGAGTGCATCGCATTTTCACTTGTATTTCGCTGGGAAATTAGTGTCTGCATGAATCTAAAAATGTTTTGAAACTCCGAAATCTGCACGTTCTTTAAAGCCAACTTACCGACTCTTCGTGTCCATTTACAGCTTTATAACTCTTTAAGAGCTGTATGCTAACTCTACTGTCATTACCTGTACCGTTATAACCCAAATGGACCGGCAAATTGTAGATCCTGATCCTGGCAAAAATTACAACGCGAGAATCTCCGCTGGCGTCCCGCACTTCGAAATGGAAAAAAAAGAAATGTTCATCCCAGTCGTCCAAATCGTAGCTAGACTCCAATTTGTAATGCTAGATAATACATTTCTTTCACGTAAAAATCTTGCTCGGTTTCGATAAAATATGAATCACAGATAACCCAAAAATGTTTTGACAGCCCTCTGAGCTCAGTCGAAAGTCTCTTGAGTGTTTCAGCTCGGTTCCCGAAGTGACGTCACAGGTAGCCCGAACCAGATCCCACTTTGCGCGGTCGTGAACATAGCAATTGCGAGTTCAAACGCCTGTAGAAACGCAAGGATTTTATCAATCGAGATAATGTTTTCGCTGATGAAATCAGGGAAACTAGTAGATTTTATTAAAAAGAAATAATAATAAAATAATGTAATTATTAAATATTTTATTGTTCAAAAGTTATAATTGTTGTGATTTACAATTCTGGTACATAACTATTTCTTTTTTTTTCGGATATTGAAGCATTATGTTGTCATTAAGTTTGGTAGAATTTTAAAATCTTGCCTGTTGCAATAAGCTTCCTGGGAAGCATATAATTCACAGATTTGGTAAAATCACCAGCTAACTTGTTATAGTGAAAAGAATGTATGTGGGGCTGTTAACCAATTTATGATAATCAATCAGGGATTACAGAGCAGAACACTGAAGTTAGTTACTTCAAAAAAAAAAATGTTAGACTGTCTGACAAACCCCCCGCCCCTCTCTCCACCTCTCCACCCCGGGGGTCACTCCCTCATATGAGATATATATTGGTATGTGCAGCCCCAAAGGGTATGGTTTTCAGCTGTTTTGGTCATAAATAGGGTATCAATTTTAGCTTATTTTGGCCATGTTGCTGATAAAAAGGGTATGGTTTTGCACTAGGCTTCATATGGGTATGTTTCTAAGAAGCCATCATTATCGAAAAGAAAATCAACAAAAGTCCTTCACAAATTACATTTATGGTAATTTTATATTGGTCTGAACTAGGGAACTTATTATAATTCTGGTGAGAAACAAGGTTTTGATTTATGAGTCAGATCATAAACAGGGTTTCGAATTTTTGGTCAGGTCATAAATCGGGTAGGGAATATCGCAGATTTTGGTCATAGCTAGGGTGAAGGATTTGGGAAGCGGGCTGCACATTCCCTTCCAATTTTTCTAGGACTAATCCCCCCGGCGGGGGAGGGGGGTGGGGGCATTATTGCAAAGGTAATGAGTTGCTTCTCTATCTATGAAATGATTGTCTTTTCTATAGTGCTTGCATTTAAAATATTGTGATACATTGTTTTCACAGATGGTTACCATGTCTGGCTAAAAAGCAAACAAATAAATAAAAAAGTCCAGATGGTATTGCTACACTGCTTTTATTGGAAGATTTCTATATAATTTTATCTGCTGAAGTATTGCACGACTATCAATTCATAATGTACCACTAAATATGCTTCAAGCATGATGACAGCAACAAGAAAAAATTCTATACAATGTTTGTCAACATCATGTGTAATATGCAGGCATCTGACATTTTCCGAAAACCTTCCGAACGAATGGCGAAAATTATCTCAAAGTGTGCTCATTATTCAATTATAAGCTGTATGTTCTACACAAAATGCCATACGATAGGAGGAGGAAGGCTTAACGTTTGTCCCAGATATCATAAAGCGTTCATCCTAAACCTCAATCCAACTAAAACTCTGTTTCCAACAGTTTCGAGAGGCCCCATAGTAGCTCATAATCAGTTATTCGAATTCAAAACACCGCATATTTCGAAATTTACCTGTTCGTGGGTGAAACATTATCGCGCTCTTACGCACGTAAACACAATGTAAAGGATCTTCACGTACGAATCGTTCATGTTATTCGTCACTTCTAGGACTTCGACGCCCATTTCTCTGCAGTCGAGTATTCTGTAGCAAATTTTCTTTCCATTTTTCGCTCCACAAAGGCAGGTTCCGATCAGGTTTGGCCACAAACAACCATCACGCTTCGAAGGGACAGGACGCCATTTTGAATCTGTCCAAGTAGTTGGACATATTCTCGCCTTTGTACCTCCCCCTAAAAACGTACACAGAGACAATGGCGTGACTTTGAACAATGAGACAAACTTGTCGGGGAGGGGGGATATGGGAGAACTTGTTTAATCCAGGCTTAATGCATAAATTAATTGTCTAACAAGTGAGTGAGTGAGTGAGTGATTTTTAATTGAATTTCACCCCAAACCCTAAACCCCATAGCATGACTTACGTCATACCATGAGGTAAAAAGAGGCCGCGTGAGATGCTTCCCTTGTTTATAAATCAAACTGCCACCATCAACGGTGAAGTGCGTTTCAAACAGGTGCAAAGATTTATTTAAGCAAAAAAAATATTTTGGGTTTAGGTGAACGCTTTATGATATCTGGGACAAACGTTAAGCCTTCCTCCTCCTATCGTATGGCATTTTGTGTAGAACATACAGCTTATAATTGAATAATGAGCACACTTTGAGATAATTTTCGCCATTCGTTCGGAAGGTTTTCGGAAATGTCAGATGCCTGCATATTACACATGATGTTGACAAACATTGTATAGAATTTTTTCTTGTTGCTGTCATCATGCTTGAAGCATATTTAGTGGTACATTATGAATTGATAGTCGTGCAATACTTCAGCAGATAAAATTATATAGAAATCTTCCAATAAAAGCAGTGTAGCAATACCATCTGGACTTTTTTATTTATTTGTTTGCTTTTTAGCCAGACATGGTAACCATCTGTGAAAACAATGTATCACAATATTTTAAATGCAAGCACTATAGAAAAGACAATCATTTCATAGATAGAGAAGCAACTCATTACCTTTGCAATAATGCCCCCACCCCCTCCCCCGCCGGGGGGATTAGTCCTAGAAAAATTGGAAGGGAATGTGCAGCCCGCTTCCCAAATCCTTCACCCTAGCTATGACCAAAATCTGCGATATTCCCTACCCGATTTATGACCTGACCAAAAATTCGAAACCCTGTTTATGATCTGACTCATAAATCAAAACCTTGTTTCTCACCAGAATTATAATAAGTTCCCTAGTTCAGACCAATATAAAATTACCATAAATGTAATTTGTGAAGGACTTTTGTTGATTTTCTTTTCGATAATGATGGCTTCTTAGAAACATACCCATATGAAGCCTAGTGCAAAACCATACCCTTTTTATCAGCAACATGGCCAAAATAAGCTAAAATTGATACCCTATTTATGACCAAAACAGCTGAAAACCATACCCTTTGGGCTGCACATACCAATATATATCTCATATGAGGGAGTGACCCCCGGGGTGGAGAGGTGGAGAGAGGGGCGGGGGGTTTGTCAGACAGTCTAACATTTTTTTTTTTGAAGTAACTAACTTCAGTGTTCTGCTCTGTAATCCCTGATTGATTATCATAAATTGGTTAACAGCCCCACATACATTCTTTTCACTATAACAAGTTAGCTGGTGATTTTACCAAATCTGTGAATTATATGCTTCCCAGGAAGCTTATTGCAACAGGCAAGATTTTAAAATTCTACCAAACTTAATGACAACATAATGCTTCAATATCCGAAAAAAAAAGAAATAGTTATGTACCAGAATTGTAAATCACAACAATTATAACTTTTGAACAATAAAATATTTAATAATTACATTATTTTATTATTATTTCTTTTTAATAAAATCTACTAGTTTCCCTGATTTCATCAGCGAAAACATTATCTCGATTGATAAAATCCTTGCGTTTCTACAGGCGTTTGAACTCGCAATTGCTATGTTCACGACCGCGCAAAGTGGGATCTGGTTCGGGCTACCTGTGACGTCACTTCGGGAACCGAGCTGAAACACTCAAGAGACTTTCGACTGAGCTCAGAGGGCTGTCAAAACATTTTTGGGTTATCTGTGATTCATATTTTATCGAAACCGAGCAAGATTTTTACGTGAAAGAAATGTATTATCTAGCATTACAAATTGGAGTCTAGCTACGATTTGGACGACTGGGATGAACATTTCTTTTTTTTCCGGATATTGAAGCATTATGTTGTCATTAAGTTTGGTAGAATTTTAAAATCTTGCCTGTTGCAATAAGCTTCCTGGGAAGCATATAATTCACAGATTTGGTAAAATCACCAGCTAACTTGTTATAGTGAAAAGAATGTATGTGGGGCTGTTAACCAATTTATGATAATCAATCAGGGATTACAGAGCAGAACACTGAAGTTAGTTACTTCAAAAAAAAAAATGTTAGACTGTCTGACAAACCCCCCGCCCCTCTCTCCACCTCTCCACCCCGGGGGTCACTCCCTCATATGAGATATATATTGGTATGTGCAGCCCCAAAGGGTATGGTTTTCAGCTGTTTTGGTCATAAATAGGGTATCAATTTTAGCTTATTTTGGCCATGTTGCTGATAAAAAGGGTATGGTTTTGCACTAGGCTTCATATGGGTATGTTTCTAAGAAGCCATCATTATCGAAAAGAAAATCAACAAAAGTCCTTCACAAATTACATTTATGGTAATTTTATATTGGTCTGAACTAGGGAACTTATTATAATTCTGGTGAGAAACAAGGTTTTGATTTATGAGTCAGATCATAAACAGGGTTTCGAATTTTTGGTCAGGTCATAAATCGGGTAGGGAATATCGCAGATTTTGGTCATAGCTAGGGTGAAGGATTTGGGAAGCGGGCTGCACATTCCCTTCCAATTTTTCTAGGACTAATCCCCCCGGCGGGGGAGGGGGGTGGGGGCATTATTGCAAAGGTAATGAGTTGCTTCTCTATCTATGAAATGATTGTCTTTTCTATAGTGCTTGCATTTAAAATATTGTGATACATTGTTTTCACAGATGGTTACCATGTCTGGCTAAAAAGCAAACAAATAAATAAAAAAGTCCAGATGGTATTGCTACACTGCTTTTATTGGAAGATTTCTATATAATTTTATCTGCTGAAGTATTGCACGACTATCAATTCATAATGTACCACTAAATATGCTTCAAGCATGATGACAGCAACAAGAAAAAATTCTATACAATGTTTGTCAACATCATGTGTAATATGCAGGCATCTGACATTTTCCGAAAACCTTCCGAACGAATGGCGAAAATTATCTCAAAGTGTGCTCATTATTCAATTATAAGCTGTATGTTCTACACAAAATGCCATACGATAGGAGGAGGAAGGCTTAACGTTTGTCCCAGATATCATAAAGCGTTCACCTAAACCCAAAATATTTTTTTTGCTTAAATAAATCTTTGCACCTGTTTGAAACGCACTTCACCGTTGATGGTGGCAGTTTGATTTATAAACAAGGGAAGCATCTCACGCGGCCTCTTTTTACCTCATGGTATGACGTAAGTCATGCTATGGGGTTTAGGGTTTGGGGGTGAAATTCAATTAAAAATCACTCACTCACTCACTCACTTGTTAGACAATTAATTTATGCATTAAGCCTGGATTAAACAAGTTCTCCCATATCCCCCCTCCCCGACAAGTTTGTCTCATTGTTCAAAGTCACGCCATTGTCTCTGTGTACGTTTTTAGGGGGAGGTACAAAGGCGAGAATATGTCCAACTACTTGGACAGATTCAAAATGGCGTCCTGTCCCTTCGAAGCGTGATGGTTGTTTGTGGCCAAACCTGATCGGAACCTGCCTTTGTGGAGCGAAAAATGGAAAGAAAATTTGCTACAGAATACTCGACTGCAGAGAAATGGGCGTCGAAGTCCTAGAAGTGACGAATAACATGAACGATTCGTACGTGAAGATCCTTTACATTGTGTTTACGTGCGTAAGAGCGCGATAATGTTTCACCCACGAACAGGTAAATTTCGAAATATGCGGTGTTTTGAATTCGAATAACTGATTATGAGCTACTATGGGGCCTCTCGAAACTGTTGGAAACAGAGTTTTAGTTGGATTGAGGTTTAGGATGAACGCTTTATGATATCTGGGACAAACGTTAAGCCTTCCTCCTCCTATCGTATGGCATTTTGTGTAGAACATACAGCTTATAATTGAATAATGAGCACACTTTGAGATAATTTTCGCCATTCGTTCGGAAGGTTTTCGGAAAATGTCAGATGCCTGCATATTACACATGATGTTGACAAACATTGTATAGAATTTTTTCTTGTTGCTGTCATCATGCTTGAAGCATATTTAGTGGTACATTATGAATTGATAGTCGTGCAATACTTCAGCAGATAAAATTATATAGAAATCTTCCAATAAAAGCAGTGTAGCAATACCATCTGGACTTTTTTATTTATTTGTTTGCTTTTTAGCCAGACATGGTAACCATCTGTGAAAACAATGTATCACAATATTTTAAATGCAAGCACTATAGAAAAGACAATCATTTCATAGATAGAGAAGCAACTCATTACCTTTGCAATAATGCCCCCACCCCCCTCCCCCGCCGGGGGGATTAGTCCTAGAAAAATTGGAAGGGAATGTGCAGCCCGCTTCCCAAATCCTTCACCCTAGCTATGACCAAAATCTGCGATATTCCCTACCCGATTTATGACCTGACCAAAAATTCGAAACCCTGTTTATGATCTGACTCATAAATCAAAACCTTGTTTCTCACCAGAATTATAATAAGTTCCCTAGTTCAGACCAATATAAAATTACCATAAATGTAATTTGTGAAGGACTTTTGTTGATTTTCTTTTCGATAATGATGGCTTCTTAGAAACATACCCATATGAAGCCTAGTGCAAAACC
>JAHPZR010034065.1:7500-15673 GCA_019787425.1 Platygyra sinensis | reverse complement strand
GGGAGGGGAAGGAAGGAAATGCTTGCTGCCAAGCATTGTGATTTTCAAAACCGCCCACTTGGCTTTTCATGCCTGACTGATTTCACGCTGTTATCACAAGCATTCAAGTTGCGTTTGTAATCCTTGTGCTCGCAAGATTCAAAATCTCGGACCACCTTATTTTTCCGTCTAATAAGAATCATAAAAGATTACCCTAGGTGCCAGAGATTCTTTTTTCGTATTTTAGTGACGAACCTGCGATCGTGAGCGGCAAAGCCACTCATCAAATTAAATCTTTGCCCTTTCGTCGCGGTAGTGAACTTTGAACCAAAACAAACTTGAACTTGTCAAAATATGTCTGAAACAAAGAGCATACGACAGAGAAATCTTGATGACTCCGGGCGACCAATGCAGGCTTTCAAAGTTAAATTTGGTAATTTATAATCGAGCTATATTTCTACTCAATCCGTCTAAAGGAAGGACCGCAAGGGTGAAGTTTTAACACAAATCTGTAAGAAGTATTCAAGTTGCGTTTGTATAATCCTTGTGCTCGAGAAGACTAAATGTTTGGTAAAGCAAATATGTAATAAAAACTGGCATGCCGCAGCTCACTATAACAAATCATTCAGAATTGTACCCAGAGGTTCTAAATTCTCTTAAGAAAAATGCTTGTAATGAAATGTCAGAGTACCTACATGACAAAATCTGAAAGCATGCCATGAAACAAGCCAGTCGAAATCACTCAGTTTTGCCACGCAGTAGTGCGAATTTTCTGTCCCGTGGTTTATTTATCTTGCCCTTGGCGCATGTGGCATTCAAGAAAGTGATGTTAAAATTAAAGGAACAGCTGCAAATTGTGTCGCAATTGCATCTGCAGTAATAGTCAGGTTTCGAAATACCAAAGCGCGGCATTGCACTACAGGATTCCTACCGTACTGTCGAAGCTCACGACTAAATAGTTGTAAACAAATGCGCTTCGAATGATCTTTCCGGCACTCAGAACTTTAAGACCTTTGATTGACACATGTTCGACTAGCCCAGCCAATCACGAGCTCCGTTCGCTGGCGAACGGAGTATCTGAAATCACAATGCTTGGCAGCAAGTGTTTCCTTCCTTCCCCTCCCCCAACCCCTCCGTCGCTGATCCAGTTTACCTCCAGTTGCATAATTATCACTCTTTCCCTGACAACACAAAGCAAAATGACCATACCTCCCACACATTGCACATTTCTTTCCTTTTGCGGGACAGCTCCTATCAATGGCCAGATGTCCCTCTCTTCCACAATTGTAGCACTTTCTGGGCTTATCATTTCCTTTTCTTTGTCTCCTTCCATTACCGCTGGATTCACAGTCATGTTTGTTGCCTGTCTCCCAGCCGCTTCCCAAGCATGAGCTTTATCGAAGGCTTCTTCCAGTGTAATATTCCTTTGTTCCAGCAATTTCCTCTTCAGCTCAAAATCTGTTAACTTCTCAATCAGCTGATCCCTCAGATTGTTGTTCAAACTCGTTACGAAATTGCAATGCCTAGCTTGTTTTCATAGGCGTAACATAAACTGGTCAGCGGTCTCCCCCTCCTGTAGTGACAGCTGACGAAAAACATGGCGCTCATAAGGAATATTCTCCTCGACACGAAAGTAGGAATCCAGCTTGCGAAGAGCGACCTTGTACGCGTTATTGCCCGCCTCAGGGATTGGACCAGGATCCTGTAGGTCTTCGAATATGTCCTGCACTTCCATACCGGCGAAGTGTAAAAGTTGAGACATCTTCTTACGAACATTGTCAATGCCCTTTCCTTCGGAATAGTACTCGAACGTGCGCTTCCATTTGCGCCACCGGTCCGCGACTTGCGAAGCCGGTCCGGTTAAGTCCAAGGGTGGTAAATGCTTCTCACTCATATTTGGCCCATCCTTGTCGCCAATGTAGTATTCCTAGAAGCCACTAAGGTCAATAACTCGAGCAACACCAAGTCACCCTTCGAACTCCCGCTCGTACACACACATGCACACACACTTGTTCGGCCACGTGACCACTGTTCATAGCCCCGGATATCCACAGGACACCACAGCTGTGATTATGATTGTCGCAAAAAGAAACTGTCTATTTTGACGAGGCAATCCCAAACTGCCATCTTGCATTTCATTTCCTGGTATAGTTTAAAAAACGAAGGCTCAATATCCTTAGTGGAAAATGATAAATCCTTGTCAGTTTCTAAAATCCCTCCAGGGCATTACACTTTAGAGAGCTTGGCAAAAGAAATAATGGAAGACATGTGAAAAAATATATCTATGAAATCAGCCCAGGAATGTATAAACCTGTTGGCCAGCTTGTAATCACAAATAATAATAATAAGCCAATGAGGCTTGATTGTGATTTAGCCTATTTGTTTGGCATTGGCTGCGCGATAAATAACAGTGTTACAGAAGTAAAACAGCTTACATCAACAACATATTTCATACATTGTGATTTGATCAGATTGTGATTTGATTAGGTTTGATGTCGGAAGCAAGCCCTTTGAAAAAAATTAGTTATATGTCACCTCCACACCAGGTTTCACATGACTGCACTACAGACTTTTTTTAAAGAGCATAAGACTTAGTGTCAAAGATAAAACGGCAAGCTCGTTGATTTCAATGGCTTCTCTCTAAAATTTGAATTACAAATAAATTAAATTCCTCATACATGCTTTGTCATCTGCGAACATGTTGCTGACCACACCAGAATACAAGATTGCTTCAACACAAAACCTCTATCCAAAGTTGCCAGACTTCTGAATGCAGAACATCAATGAAATTTCAGCCACTCTGTACGCACAAACTCTCCAAGCTCTAAATACCTGGTGTTTGCCACAGCTTCTGTATATTATAGAGAATTTCCTATCTCAAATGTGTCACGAACTTGTCCCTTGTGGGGTGTAGACAAAACCTGGACCTCCCCTTCTGGACCCCTTTCTGGACCCCCTTCTGGACCCCTCAATTTTAAAAGTGAAAAAAATAAATAAATAAATTGAAGTTATACACAATATGTGTGCTACATACCACCACTTCTTTCGCAGTTTTCGATTCAGCATTCAGCTCGAAAGAAGGTGTTCTCCTCCACGCCATGCATTTCCAAGTTCTGGTTTAGTATTCCCGAGAGGAATCAGGAACTTTTTAGCAATCAGCTACTCGCACAATTTCCGCAAAACTTGTCATTTTCAAGTTGCATGGCCTCCCGCCCCTCGATTGTACTGGTCAGCGAAAACACTAAGATGGCTGAAAACAAAATGGCGGGAGGCCATGCAACTTGAAAATGACAAGTTTTGCAGAAATTGTGTGAGTAGCTGATCGCTAAAAAGTTCCTGATTCCTCTTGGGAATACTAAACGAGAACTTGGAAATGCGTGGCTTGGAGGAGAACACCTTCTTTCAAGGCCGAATGCTAACTCGAAGAAAACTAAACTGTGAAAGAAGTGGTGGTATGTAGCACACGTATTGTATATAACTTCAGTTTATTATTATTATTTTTTTCACTGTAAAAATTGAGGGATTTAGAAGGGGGTCCAAAAAGGGGTCCAGAAGGGGGTTCCAGGTTTTGTCTACACCTCCCTTGTGCTGATTTTAGAGCCCTTCTGACGTCGTTTAGTGAAGTTATTTGAAACCGTCACCCATCCTTCTAAAAGAATGTAAAGGCAGACCACTCCATACATTGCTGGCCAGACGTCACTCCACAAATCGCTTTCTCCTCAAAAGGAAAATTCCCGAATCACAATAAAAGTAACAGTTCCATAAAGCCCAATAAATTTCAATCCAAAAATGTGTGCTTCAGTGGCCGAGAAACTCGCGAAGAACGAAACATTTGCCTTAGAGCAGGGGTTTGTGATGAGGCTGGTGACAACAGCCACTCTCAAGGTGGTTTAATTGTCGACTCTGATTGGTCCATTTGAATTTGAGCATGTGCTTACCACACAACCCTCCAACAGAGGGAAACATACATTTTGTCGCAAATCGAATGTCCCACTAGGGCTTCCAAGGATTATTTTCTGACACCTGTATAGTTAACAAAAGCCGATCACAGCTATGTTTACAACACTCTGGGAAAAGCCCACGAAAGCTATGCGAAAAATTAGGGAACTTAAGCACTGACGACGGTGATGCCAGGGGAGACGCCTAGCAAAAAATGGATTTGAATTTTACTCTCGAATTTCTTAAGTAACGGCGGAAATCTGTCTAAAACCCTGCTCAAACTTAAATTAATATGTAATGCCAGCGATCAATTCCATCAAATATTTGCCTTTGAGGCCTACGTTATCCAAAATATGCAAAACTTGGTGATTTCATGTTGCTGTTTGGCAGAGAAATGCAACAAAATGTACAAAGAGTCAACGCTTATGCACAGCTATTGTTCTGCTCATTAAACCTTTTGTTTGGTGAGGTTCCCATTGCCATTGCCAGCGTGGTTTGCTTAAGTCCCAAAACAAAGCAAAATTTTGCGAGCATTCAGGAGTTTCACTCAACTCGATTAGTGAAGCCGCCATTGAATACTGTAAAACTGTATTTTCTGCTCGTGGTGATCCGGTGATATTCTCTGTCAGTTGATTTCTCTTTTCTTATTTTCTTATCGTTTTCTTATTTTCTGATTTCTTCTTTGAAATGGCACTCAACGCAGAGCAAGCAGAAGGGCTGCAGTTTGTCTCGGTGGGTCACTACCTTTTGATTACTGGACAGGCAATGTTAGAAAGTCAAGGCTAGTGACAAGTGTTGTAAAAAATTGTGAATTGAGAAATCTGAAAGTCGCTGTGGTTTGTTCGAGTGGGATTGCCTGTACTGTCTACGGCAATGGATTGGCTTCGACTGTACATTAGTTTTACGGTCTTGGAACCGCAAAATTTTCAAATGTAAACATAGCTGTGATTGGCTATAGCGATGGTTCTTGTTTACAAACATTGACGTCATATTTCTTTTGATATTCAAAGTTGCCAGCCACTGAACAATAGCATGCATTGTTTCGACAACCAATAAACCTCTGATTGGCACATTAATGGCAATACATGAAGGTGACTGTAACGAGAAACATCGCTATTGCTAACTACATGTATACAATTGTCAGAAAATAGTCCTTGGGAACCCTAGTGGGATACTTGATTCGCGACAAAATGTATGTTTTCCTCCAGTGAAAGGGTCGTGTGGATCTGTTGTTTTTATTGCGATTCGGAACTTTTCCTTTTGAGGAGAAAGTGATTTGTGTAGTGACGTCTGGCCAGCGATGTATGCAGTGGTCTGCCTTTCCATTCTTTTAGAAGGAGGGGTAACAGTTTCAAATAACTTCACTAAACGGTGTCAGAATGGCTCTAAAATTGGCACAAGAGACAAGTTTGTGACACGTTTGAGGTCGGAAAATTTAATAGTCCAGTTTCAAATTCGCCATGACCGCTGAATAAAAGCACTGACAACGCATTTGTACAGGGTTGGTAGCCTCGACTTAAAGTAAAATATTCACAAATTTCAGCGAGAAGATGACCTGTTTAAAGCTCTGTGTATTGTTTGATTTTCAAATTTGTGGCACCTTCACACCAGTATCTATAGATATTTTTGGAGGTCGAGGCTAACCCTGTACAAATGCGTTGTCAGTGCTTTTATTCAGCGGTCATGGCGAACTCGAAACTGGACTATTTCAAATGAGATAGTTATCTACTCAATTTTTTTGCGATAGGTGATTTTCCCATACAATACTCTATATACACAAGCTGTCGCATACAACACGTATTTAGAGCTTGGGAGCCTGTGGTGGTTGTGGAATTGTTTCCACAGTGATTTCAAGTGTGAGCTTAGGCTCACCAGTGTCTGTTGTTGGCTTGCCAGCTACAATTCCATTAGGCGGCATGGGTGGCTGTTTCGCTTTGCTTACTTCAGGTCTGATAATCGCTGGTAAAAGCTTGAGTCAAAGATCAAGAAACATCAAGAAATTGTCACACTTACCATTGCAAAATTTGATCATGATCAATTGATCAGCTTCTTTCCAAAACATTGGTGGGCACCAGCTCTCTGTGACAGAGAGTTTCGGCTAATAGCAAAGATATCAGTGACGTGACCTATTGTTATTAATATGCCAACCAGAGAGCTATTGGCTGGTAAAACAAAGAATTCTTTTGTTTAACGTTTTCAACATTTAGATAACAAAAACCAATGTTTGTAAACAAATATCTTCGCTATTATTTCTGAATTTTCACAATGTAATGTGCTCAGAAAAGTTGTGAGGGCTAAACTCACACGGCAGGCTTATTGTCCTGACGTTGAAAACAAATCTAAGGAGAGATAAGAGAGCAGGAACGTCAAGAACTTAGTAAAAATATAACTGTGCTCGCCACAAATTCGAAGTAAACATTTGAAAACACACGATGTTATTTGCATATTATAAAAACATGATTGCGCGTTTCCATTTGATTGCATTATTTGAGAAAGAATATTTCACACCAGAATGGCCCAAAAAACGTGTTATGTAGGCAAAAAAACGTGCTTCGATGCCATGCTTGAAGCACATGAAGCAGCAAAACAGACAAAGGCTGATTTCGTGGAGAATTGAACATAAGAATGCATTCCACACTTCCCTAACAAGTGAGCGCTAAAAGCTCACTTTGAAAACCGTTTTCACTTTTGGTAGTTGTTAGGGATGTGTGTGGTAAGTATCTTTTTGTTCTAAATGTGATCAGCATTTGTCTCTTTTGCTGCTTCACGTGATTTCTATCTCATTTGACCTTCTCAAATAATCTATATGAACTCTGCTGTATGACCAAAAAATTGGTTATTTGTGTGTTTACTTTTCTTTTGATAAGAGAATATTAGAAACATCTTGTGGGTACATTTGTTTCATGGTGTCAACAATATTGTTTGGTATATCAACATAAGTCGGTTTACCTTGAATACCAGAAACAGATGCATACTGATTTGAAATCTTGTTTTGTTTTTTACAGCTTTGTTCAAGAACTCCTTTATACCCACATCCCATATTATATCATGGTATATCATGTTCAATTGATTTTTTTCCTAAGTTTTGGGCACCCATTCTTGCATGCTTATGTAGCAGCAGGGATGCTGCATTGTCCTAAGTGATCACATCCAGCTTCACTGATCTTGACAGTCAAACTGCTTCAGTATTTGTAAATTTTATTGCAAGTCTCAATCAAGAGGAACTTTGCTGTATAAAAACTACCAAGCGCAACACCACTATGCCACCCAAACAGAGCTTACAGGTCACCTGCAGAGCGAATACAGGACCAATGGGAAGACCAGGGACTACAAAACCATGGTCGGACACCATTTGGCCTTTCCCGTGCACCCGGAGCATTCCAACGTTTTATGGAAAACTATCTGGGAGACTTGCAGGATACTGTTTGTGTACCTTACCTGGTTGACATAATCATATTTAGTACCACCTTTGAGGAACACATTGAATATACATGTAAGGTCCTTTGACAATTGAGAGAGCA
The DNA here is from genome assembly GCA_019787425.1 of Platygyra sinensis. Taxonomy (NCBI): domain Eukaryota; kingdom Metazoa; phylum Cnidaria; class Anthozoa; order Scleractinia; family Merulinidae; genus Platygyra; species Platygyra sinensis. Next base: position 8,234 of record JAHPZR010034065.1, on the reverse strand, counting down.
TGGAGTCAAATTGAAACCTCGGAAATGTAAACTGTTTAAGAGAGAGGTCACATTTCTTGGACGTGTTGTGTCTGAAGATGGCTACAAGCTAGATCCATCCAGTATCAAGTCAGTCCTTGCACCCAAAAACTCTCCTCCTAAGACAGTCAACGAAGTGCACAAGCTTATGGGTGTCCTGAACTATTACCGCCGATATGTCAAGACCTTTTCAAGAATTACCAAGCCTATTTATGATCTGGTGAAGATGGCTTGTCGACCCCCACAGGAAGGTCAGCAGGATAGAACAAAGAAGGATTGCAGTATTAATGGCCAATTACCTGTGAGACACCCAGTGGACTGGACTGACTTTCATCAATCTGCTCTGGAGACGCTGATTGACTTAATCACAAGTACTCCAGTGATGGCATATCCAGGCTTTCAGAGACCATTCATTCAGGTTAGGTCCTGTGCAGTGCTGTATCAGTATCAGGATAGAATTCTTTGTGTAGTCTCACGTGGATCTCGCAGCCTGAAGTTCATGTGGTAGTTAGCTGTAAGGGTGACAATAGCGCCGTGTATGAAGTCATGCTAGAGGTTAGCAGTGGTGGAAACAGAATTCTACATAGGAACTTGCTATTACCATGCAATTATCTCCTTATCAACATCCCAAGCAAGAGTCGCCAGAAGAAAGCTGAAGGAGTCCAGAAGGATAAGCGTAGCAATGTTCACCAGATACCTATACCACATGTTAAGGA
>JAHPZR010034065.1:0-2500 GCA_019787425.1 Platygyra sinensis | reverse complement strand
TCTTTTTATTATAAATTGACTATTTGCTAAAACGACCATGAAAAAACTGGAACTGGCATCATGGAAATCCTCACTAATGTGGATCTGGAAAATATGCCATTCAGGTCCGGATGTACCGGTCATTCCGCTTGAATGTAGCAAGTGGTATATTTTTTTTCGGAATACAACTTGTGTCTAAAATATTTTATGACATTGTTCTTTTGTCTTTAAATTGTGTGCTCTAACCGTTCATAAAATGAGTTTGTGACGTTTATGCCGAGAGCCCTCTTAACAAAGAAACTAGGATTTTGCTACGGAAACTACTGCATGTCCCTCTCAAGCAAAGTGCGAGCGTGATACAGGAGCGTGAAATGAGAGGCTGAGTAGGAAACACAGGACCAAGTCCGCAGCACAAGAAAGAGGGCTTCAACGGGATTTGATTCCACTGAAGCCTATATTTTTTCACTTATGTCCAGAAATGCAGGTTAATGAGATCCAAAGCTTTTTATGAACAACTGAAGCATCACAAAGTGTCATTTTCATATTACTTCATACTTGACAGTATTACGTGTGTCAATTAATGAGTTTTTAGGAAAGAGGACATTTTGTGATGCTCATCATAAAGAAAATGCGTCTCATTAACCTGCATTTCTGGACATATTTGTATTTTTTCAGACTTCTTCTTAAATTGAAAAATTTACTGCGATGATCTTTCTTCACTTTCATCTATAACCGCAGTTTAAATATGATCTATTTCATATATACGTCACATCATTTTACTCCTCAAGGAGATGTGAACTCAATAAATGACATCGCTTCCAATGAGTGGCTTCATAGCTCAGTTGGTAGAGTGCCGGTAGTCACTGAGGTCACTGGTTTGAATCCCGTTGAAGTCGTAGTCAGGCTTCTTTCCAGTTGCTTAAATTAGAAAATTTACTGCGATGATCATTCTTCACTTTTAACCTACAATTTTGTTTGCTTCCCACCCCAATGTATCTTTGTGTCAGTCTAAAAACACGCAAACAAAGTTCTTCTCTGTGGAGTATATGTGAAATAAATTATTCATATTTGTACTGCGGTAATAGAAGAAAGTGAAGAGTGATCATCGCAGTAAATTTTCCAATTAAGCAATTGGAAAGTAGAAGCCTGAAAAAAATCCGCAGTACAAATCATTTCACTTCACGGGAAGATATGAACTCAATAAATTGACCTCGCTCCCAATGTGTGGCTTATAGCTCAGTTGGTTGAGCATCGCACCGGTATTCGCGGAGGTCACGGTTCGAATCCCGTTGAAGCCCTGATTTTTTTCAGGCTTCTTCTTTCCAATTGCTTAAATTTACTGCGATGATCAAAGTTCTTCTCTGCAATAGAACATTCAACACTTTCTCGACAAGTTATGCACAAATACTTTGTCAGATTCCTTTTTCAAATTATGCAGGCGGAAGGAAATTTTTTCCTCCATAAAGACAACTTGCACGAAGGGAACATATAAAGCATTCTCGTGCCCAGTGCTACTTGTCTTAAAAGGTCGTTGACGGGTAGCTCTGGACCCACCAAAAAATTCAAATTTTTTCATTGGCTGCCAAAAAATGAATGCACAGCAGAAATGAAAATTACAAAGCTCTACGCATTCCATTTTACTTGCGGCACGGATGGCGGTACCCTTGCTTGTTCGCGTTACGAAAAAATGTAACACAAGTGGAGACCATTCCCAATGGATCCGAAGGAATCGTAAAGTCTCTGCTTAACCAAAGCAGTACATCTCCTGCAACAATGTCATTCTTGATTGTAATCATCACCTTTTATTGCAGCAGCCAAGAAAGCGAGAAAAGATGCTTAAAACTCTGAGAATTCAACCAGCTAATACATCAATGACTTTGTTGCTAACCTTACCTCAAGAAATCATAAAATTAAAAGTTCAAATCGGCAGTGGGTTTCAGGAAACATTTGTCTTGCTTCAAGAAAAGCTCGAAAGGAAACCACACTTGCTAAGCAAATGTGACACTGGAATTCTGAAGATGAGTGTGTTTTTTCTTTCTGAAAGATCAAGCAAGACCTAAAGAAAAATTTTTTATAAAAAATTTTGATAGCTTTCAGCCCTCTCTGTTGCCCTCTTTGGTAAAACTTTAGAGAAGGTATTTTTCTTGTTTAGGTTAGCCTTCATGGTAGTAATAGTTTGCACACCTGGGCTCCATTTCTTTTTCAAAGAAATCTGTCACACAAGCTGTTAAGGCCAAAATTGGAGTATTTCTTATGAAAACACCCAAAAAATTGAGCTTTATTTAAGCTGGTCAAATGATAGCACACAGATAATAGCTACTCAATAACAACTGGCATAGGACCATTGTTTTTGTTCTCTGCATTTATCTTAACATGTAACTATTGATAGACTGGCCTGCATTGTGTAGCGCTACCCGCAGGCCAGTCCAGCTGTAAAGTGTAAGTTAAGAAATGATAATTACTGATTGATTGATTGATTGATTGATTGATTGATTGGTGGTAACTACTTCAAAAGCCAGTG
>JAHPZR010034063.1:0-37778 GCA_019787425.1 Platygyra sinensis | reverse complement strand
GGTAAAAATTAACGCGAACGTCAAAATTAAGAGTGTAAACCACTATTAGGAAGCGTTCAGAAGATCAACTTGTTGTTTAAGAAGTGCTTTCTGTGAAACACAACGAGAAATATTTTCTCAAAACAAACATCCACATGCTCTCCTTGACAGCGAAGATAACAATCTCGAATCACCAGGTAAGAGATGCTTTTCAGTATTTTTGCAATACAAAAAGCAGGAACTTAGAGATTGCGTGTTTGACGAGAAGCAATTAGCAGTCAAGGGCTGCGTCCAACTAGGAAGACGCGAAATTGGTGATTTTGTTTAGATTTTAGTATACTCTTATGTTTTTATTTTTTGTCTTTTGCAGGATCTAGTCGGTACGTGGAAATGAAACATCTCAGGATTTCGTCAGCATTTACATCATGATGAATTGTGGACATCAATGCATTAATTCAGTTAGATAACAAGTTTTATAAGCTTCGTGCGTTAAAACCGTATTGTATCCAACATTACGTTGAAAGGCCTCCGAATTGGAACGGCAGGAGTTTAACTCGGCCAATCTCTCCTTGGATTTCTTCGAAATCACAGGGTTGTGGGAGAGTTTTTAAGGTTTCTAACGTTTTCAGTTAATTTTTTTGTGTGGTCGAGTTACGTTGTCGCTATGCGGGATCAAAACAGACCTTTTTCCCGGAGTTCGTCGTCTACCTCACAGAGTGGGACTGGGCCTCGCGCGCCGTCAGTGGAGGCGCTAAAGATCATGGGCAGTCTGGAAGAGGAAGAGAGCAAGCGAGTCAAATCGGACAGTGGTAAAGCATGGCTTCAAGGTCCCCACTCACTGTCACGACGAAGCTGTCGCTTTGAGCTACCAATGGACATGCTTGATCTTGAACTGCTCTCTCCGTTACAATATGTTTCGCAGTTCTGGCCGCGTCCACGGACGACGAAGAACACTATTTCGGCATTATTTCACTAAAAATGACCGCGACAGGGATGGATCTATAAACAAAAGGGAGTTACAAAACGCGCTGCGAGACCTGTACGCTCAGTCCATCAACACTGAACAAGTCAATGCCATTCTTGATCTTCTGGATGTCGACAAATCCGTTCGAACATTTGATTTGGAGGTGTTTACATCTATAGCAGCGTTTTCCGAACGTTACCTCTATCACTGCTACAGTCTAGCCGTACAGGATGAAAGTGAACGGAGAATGGTGCTGGAAGAAACCGACTTCTGTGCCTTGCGCTGGAAACTAGAGGGATGCAAAATAAGCGATAAGCTGAGAAATGTTCTAGAGGTTTTGTAGGATAATTCGATTTGTACCATAAAAAAAGAGGTTTTTCTTATGAACGTAAACTCAGACTTAAGTTCTCACCGTAATCCAGCGATTAGGCGTTCTTTTATTTCGGCGAGCGCCTGATAGAAAGTTGGCTTTTGGTGATAAATTCAAAAGTTGACGGTCAGTAGCACACGTGCTGCGCTAGCCTGCGTAGCTTGGCGGTTTTTAAGCAATTTGAGGGCGCTAGGAATGTGGGGAAGCCGCGATACGGAGCGCCAAAGCCGCGAGGTGACTGGGAAATAGGCTTCGCTGCTCGTTTTCGCCGCTTCGTCGCTTTGTGCACTCGCGTTCAAATTGCTTAAACCGCCAAATTACACTAATACTATGCGGGGATTCTGGCAATAAATCTGCTCGTTTCTCAGTCTGTAGTAGTCATCATACGTCCTGCAATAAACACACTTTACTTTTCCAGGAGCCCATTACTAGGAGCCTGCAACTCTCATATTAAGCCAATGCAACGGCATTTTTACAGACCAGTCTAAATTTAGATGTTTTCCCCGCGAAATAGACCAGTTCCAGTCTACATGATCACCCTTCAGTAAGGATAAAGCAATGCGGCCTCACGTGAAACATGTCGACATCATGTCGAAATGTCAACATTTGTCCGTGCTCGTGAATGCAATTGGTCACTAAGGTTCCAGTGGAGATCTGAATTCGAGATAAATTCAAACTAAAAATAGATCGGTCTGTGAAAATGCTGTGACAGAAATATGGGGTAGTTGGAGACTCCTAGTGATGGGCTCCTGACCTTTCCCGTGATTCATTTGTACTTGGTATCAAATTTCTCTATTTTTTCTCATTTTTTCCCCTTCTGTTTTAAAATGCGCAAAGAAGTAAAATTGCCGTTGTAAAAGAAAAGCAATGATATTTTGAAAACCTTAACAACGTGGAATCCTTCTTAACATTCCGTCTAGCTTCCGAATCTCTTTACGGTGGCCAATTCCGGCATTATCAACCCAGTTGATAAAACCAAATTATCTTGTAATACTCCCACCGACGCAGCACCACAGTTTCTTTATAAACCTACCCCCTTTATTACCTAGAACTTGGTTATGCTTCTGCTTCATGTCATTTTCCATCAAGTCTGCTCAAAAAGTATCGAAACAGTAAATGCCATTTGAGTAGTAAATAACTAATGGACATTTTGACGATGTCACATTCAACGCAAAGCAGGCGAGTTTTGATCCCTTCATGAGTTTGTAACGGATTCTTATGAATATTCCTGGCATTAAAAATTGATGTCTGGATCCGGGTTTTATTCCTATCAAAAATGCGAAAAATTTCTGATATTGCGTGACATCCTCAATGAACCTTCTGACTTAGCAATCAGAGTCCTGCGAGGTGCGATTCAGATAAGCGTCGCTTCTAGTGATTAAGGTCTGGTTTAAACGTCGCATTTTACGTGCGCCGAATCAAATACTAATTTTAGTCGACTCGAATGAATACGTTAGGCTGATTTGATTTAAACGTCGCATTATTTTGCCGAATAAAATTGCTGAGCGCGAGCGACGTGTTTTAAATTCCCATTCGAGTAAACATAATTACTTACATAATTTCAATTCGATTCGGCACATGTAAAATGCGGCGTTTAAATCAACTACCGAGCTTCAGTCGAATATTCGACTGACTCGCATCGAATTGAAACATGTCGCATTTAATTGATTTAGACGTCGCATTTTACATGCATTTAACTTGGCAATTCGATTCGGCGCATGTAAAATGCGACGTTTAAACCAGGCCTAAGGTGAATCATTACTCGGAGACATTGAAAATGAAAGTTTCACCCCAAACCCCCCGACATGAATCAACATCTAAAAATAGCAACTTTATTCAAAACCATGGCGCTTTTAGGTCCTTTTACGATACTGAATAGAGCACCAAAAGCATGGTTAAAAACACACTAACTGAAAGCCTGAGAAAATAACTTAGCAGCGGAGACAAACATGACAATAAAACGCTTTGCTGTTTCTTTGTACATTGGATCATTTTTACATATATTTCCTTGAAAAGGATTGGAACGCGCAGAGACTGGTCTACAAGTGCGTACCCATGAGTCCATGCGCGCGTGTACCCTCCCAGTGACTTCCTGTAAACCTTTGGAGAGAGATCCGTGTGGGAAGATGATGTGGACACATGTAGAAACTTAGATCAACTGTTTCTCAGCCCCTTTTGTTGCAGCAATTGATAAATATCTAGAATGGCTAATATTGCAACAAAGAGAGTCCAGAGGGAGTTTAGAGAGGTCGTGAACAGCGAAGAGGTTTGTGTTACATTTTTGTTTCTAACGAGATATGTCTTGCTTGTATATTCACACCGCTCTTTCCTACCGGTGAGTTACCCAAGCTTCTTTTCCTCCTTAAAAAAATAATATGTTTACGTATGAATGCGTGAAAGCCAATAGCATCCAAAGTCGATCTCTATTTTGTAGGTCCTGAAGTGTAAAATAGAGTTAGTCGACGAAACATATACGAGGCTTCGTGGAGAAATAGCTGGACCCCCTGACACCCCATTCGAAGGTAATTCGTAGTTTATTCTAATTTAGGATGTTCTTGACTTAGTTAATTCAATTCCTAAGTGATAAAGTTGTAAAGGAGTATTCAACTGTTGTGCCTGGTTTAAAGTACATGTCACATTTTTCTTCCTGAAGTCTGATTGCCATTGTCGATTGTTGCATTTGTAACCTGGCAAATCAAAATATGTTGTCGTAATCACTTTTGTTGGAAAGTTTGCTTAGAGAACGTAGCCAAAATATTTCCTTTAGCTTTGCAGGCATACAGAACAAAATTTTATCATGTACCTGTCATTTGTCGTGGTCTCTTTTGCTGTACATACAATCCACACTTTTTACTACAACGTTTGATGGAGAGGTGTGAATATGATCACGATTTTCAGTCTAATGCATCGAAAAATACCTACTGTGGAACTCAATTAATAGGGACACCATAGCAACCCACAAAAGAGTTTTAATTTTCAGGGTGACTTTATTAAGTGGCACCTTACTCTCTCAGTGCCTCTCTCCACCCAGGTGCTATAAATGGGTACCAGTGAATTTAATGCTTGGGGGTAACCCTTCAGTGGACTAACAGGGGGGAGTAGAAACACTCCTAGTCGCTTCATTCTACAGAAACAGGGATAAGCTCTGGGCCACTAGTCTTGTGCAGACTTTTAACCTTGCCTTGTATTAAGCCTGGTTTCATTATAACCGGTGTCAACACATTACTAATACAAAGGCTAAAGCATATAATTGTAAGCAACAGAGGGATGCTTAATGTCCTATCTGGGGCTAAATTTCAAAATAAAGATATCTGATGCTCTTTCAAATGATTAAAATTTTCCACACTAATAAGATAATGTTCTGTTGTCTCCAATATGTGAATGTAATCATTTAAAAACAGATCAGGACTTTTAATTTTATTGTAAGTTTTTCCATCACATTATCTGTATAACACTTCGTTTCATTTCAATGTCTGGTGTGCATCAACTTTAAGATTTGTTTGATATTCCTGATACTCAACATATTGATAAAACACACTTTTTTGATTAATAATGAAGAAGGCAAATGTTGGTGGAACTATTACTCAGGAATATATAAGCAAAGCTATTATTAGCTAAACCGCCTAAAGGAGCACGTGATTTCAGAAAATATTCATACCCCACCATGGGCAACATGACCATGTTATCCCCTGTTGCCTTTCGTCAAAATGCTCTCACCCCCACCCCCTCCCCCTCCCTTACATACCCTCTGAATTCCAAAATCGTTAACATTAACCATCTGGGATCTTACATGTAGTTTGACTCCCTATTACATCTTACCAGAAGTTTACCGACTGTCTACAGTGCTATCCCTGTGGTGCTATTCTGTTATGAACAAAGACAATTTTCTTGAAACACATGCAGGAATTAGTTAGCATCAGTGTCAACTATGTATTAGGTGATCGAAAGATACATTTCATATGGGATATACAAAGAAATGTTGAATGCTTTTCCTTGTGGAAAAGACAAATGCGTTGTACAGTGGAACCCCGCTATAACGAAGTGTCATGGTACTGGAAAAAATGTTTGTTATAGTGGGGTCTTTGTTATACCCCGTTATAACGAAATATCTGGTTAACAACAAAAATATTCGTTATAGCGGGGTAACCAAGCTGATCAATGTGATATACACCACGCAAAACAGTCTACAGACGTGAACAGCTACATTTAAATAAAGCAAAGCTTTGAAGGTCAAAGTTTCCCTATCTTGACCAATAGGAGTCGTGTTTGGCTTATCAACCATTCATATCATCATGTCGTTTTTACTGACTGCGAGCGACAGGACAAAATATTCGTTCTAGCGGGGTTCGTTATAGCAGGGTTTGTTTCCACATATTTTACTGTAACTCTGCCAGGCTTTCAAATGTTGTTCGTTATATTGGGGTCTTCGTTATAGCGGGGTGCCACTGTACTGCTGCTAGTGTGATAAACTCTGTTCTCAAGCTCAGATCAATGCATTTTTTTATTTTTTGAGGGACACCACAATCTCCTTTTGACTGGGATAGCAATTATATTTCATATGCCAATTTTCCATTGTAGGTTAGTTTGAAAGAAAATACAATGTGAAACATATACACTGCTAAGATTATGTCTTATCGAGTTTTTGTCCTCTCACATTATGCAAGGAGAAAAGGCATAGTTGTCTACTCAGGGAGAGAACAGCATGAGTGAGGACCTGTGTAACTACTGTATCAGAGCTGTTAATTACACTCTGCTCTATCTGAGATTGTCTGGTTTTTTTTTAACAAGCATCCTTATCGCTTACTCAGAAGTGCTTACCCCCTGATTATTATTAGTGTTTGCACAGAATGCGACACCAACACCTCTTAACCATTGAGGAAAATTGGAATAAAAAGTGTAGTACTCAACAAAGATATGTGTAAATGCTGCAGTTGATGTAAAACTTAAGGGACTACTGTAACAGGGTTCGTACAGGTCATGGAAAACCTGGAAAGTCATGGAATTTTACAATTTCATTTTCCAGGCCTGGAAAGTCCTGAAATTTAGGTGTAGGTCATGGAAAGTCATGGAAAATCAGTATGTTTTCTATGAATGAAAGGCATTAAGATCCAAAGTTGAAAAATTAATTGGCAAGTCCAAAAATCAAATGTAATTTCAGCTGAATAAATGATTCTTTTGACACTACTGCCGGAGGGAAATAGCTTAACTTAGGTCATGGAATATTTCAAAAAGTCATGAAAAAAATCATGGAAAGTCATGGAATTTTGACAGGTCATACTGTAAGTGTACGAACCCTGTGTAAGAAATCTTGTTCTTTTCCAGGTGGAAGCTACAAATTGGATATTGTCATCCCTGAGACATATCCCTTTAACCCACCCAAGGTAAACATAGGCACAGACGTAGATAGGTTATTTACTAATGTATAGTATTGTATTGTACTAATTATATGTATTTGCTAAATGTATGCATGTACACTTAGTTGGGTTAATGGTGCGTCCCATAGACTTGATAAGTAGAGTCTACAGGATGAATCAGCTACCTTACAGGTGCCCCAAGAAAACAAAATAACAAACTGAAAATGTAGGTACATTTAGCTATAAATGATTATAATAAATTACCTGTTAATAATGTACTGAGTTCCAGAAAATATCCATACTCCTCCCACAGAAGGGATTGGAATTTCCTGGGGGGATGGGGGGGGTTTTCTGTAAGGCCAAAAAATTTAAAGAAATGTATGAAGCTTAATTGGAATTTCCAGGGGGGTGAGGGGTATTAGAAAAAATCCCTTCCATGAGGGAGGGTATGGACATTTTCTGGAATTACACAATATATTATTACATGACTATGAAACATCTAAGAATGTAGAAGAATATAAAAAGTGTACAAACGTGACTGTATAAATTGTTCAGATAGAAATTATGCATAAGTTAGATAAGAAAAGGAAAAATCACTTTTTTTATATACCGGTGTTTACACATCTGTTGGCAATGCTATTTTTAAAACAATGAACTCTATTAGTAATAGACCTCTTTAGCTTGGGCAGTTTGTTTTCCCATTGTAGAACACGTGGTATTCTCTGGAGAATTTTTCTTTTGTCCATCTTAAAATTGTTAATTCATATACACGGGACTATTTGAAAATTTGAAAGCAAGAATTCTCAAGAGTATCATCACGTGGTCTACAATGGGAAAACAAACCGCCCAAGCTAAAGAGGTCTATAACAATACACTGAATTAAATTATTTGTCTTCCAGGTACATTTTGTGACAAAGATCTGGCATCCAAATATAAGTTCTGTTACAGGAGCAATATGTCTGGACATCTTGAAAGATCAGTGGTAAGAGGAATTATTTTTGACTTGACCCATACATATACATGTACAGTAAAATTTTCAAACAAATTTTTATTTGGTAAGGAGATACAGGTATGCTACTTCTCTTGGAGTGTTTTATTTAATGAAACAACCATACATGTATGCCTGCAATTTGCAGCAGTTACATGTAACCATACTAAAGTGGTCTATCTTCTCACAGTAGAGGTATTACTATTAATAATGTTAGATAATTTTTTTCAACACAAAGTTTACAGCAAAGCCACAAACTTTTCAAAATGTTTATTCTTGTTTTCAGGGCTGCAGCAATGACACTACGTACTGTGTTATTATCAATACAGGTGAGGCAGCTATACAGTCCTTATATTGTAATTTAACAGTTTTGGATGGATAGTGGAATGTATGGTTACTGTTATGTACATGCACAGTGTAGCTGCATTTACTTCATTCATGTGTCTGATAATAATGTGTTTCAGGCCCCAGTTGTTCAAAGGGTGGATAACGCTATCCACCGGATAAATCGCTATCCAGTGGATAACGTGTTAACCAAACAAACCGTGCTATCCACCGGATAGTGATTTATCCGGTGGATAGCGTTATCCACCCTTTGAACAACTGGGGCCTGAAACACATTATTATCAGACACATGAATGAAGTAAATGCAGCTACACTGTGCATGTACATAACAGTAACCATACATTCCACTATCCATCCAAAACTGTTAAATTACAATATAAGGACTGTATAGCTGCCTCACCTGTATTGATAATAACACAGTACGTAGTGTCATTGCTGCAGCCCTGAAAACAAGAATAAACATTTTGAAAAGTTTGTGGCTTTGCTGTAAACTTTGTGTTGAAAAAAATTATCTAACATTATTAATAGTAATACCTCTACTGTGAGAAGATAGACCACTTTAGTATGGTTACATGTAACTGCTGCAAATTGCAGGCATACATGTATGGTTGTTTCATTAAATAAAACACTCCAAGAGAAGTAGCATACCTGTATCTCCTTACCAAATAAAAATTTGTTTGAAAATTTTACTGTACATGTATATGTATGGGTCAAGTCAAAAATAATTCCTCTTACCACTGATCTTTCAAGATGTCCAGACATATTGCTCCTGTAACAGAACTTATATTTGGATGCCAGATCTTTGTCACAAAATGTACCTGGAAGACAAATAATTTAATTCAGTGTATTGTTATAGACCTCTTTAGCTTGGGCGGTTTGTTTTCCCATTGTAGACCACGTGATGATACTCTTGAGAATTCTTGCTTTCAAATTTTCAAATAGTCCCGTGTATATGAATTAACAATTTTAAGATGGACAAAAGAAAAATTCTCCAGAGAATACCACGTGTTCTACAATGGGAAAACAAACTGCCCAAGCTAAAGAGGTCTATTACTAATAGAGTTCATTGTTTTAAAAATAGCATTGCCAACAGATGTGTAAACACCGGTATATAAAAAAAGTGATTTTTCCTTTTCTTATCTAACTTATGCATAATTTCTATCTGAACAATTTATACAGTCACGTTTGTACACTTTTTATATTCTTCTACATTCTTAGATGTTTCATAGTCATGTAATAATATATTGTGTAATTCCAGAAAATGTCCATACCCTCCCTCATGGAAGGGATTTTTTCTAATACCCCTCACCCCCCTGGAAATTCCAATTAAGCTTCATACATTTCTTTAAATTTTTTGGCCTTACAGAAAACCCCCCCCATCCCCCCAGGAAATTCCAATCCCTTCTGTGGGAGGAGTATGGATATTTTCTGGAACTCAGTACATTATTAACAGGTAATTTATTATAATCATTTATAGCTAAATGTACCTACATTTTCAGTTTGTTATTTTGTTTTCTTGGGGCACCTGTAAGGTAGCTGATTCATCCTGTAGACTCTACTTATCAAGTCTATGGGACGCACCATTAACCCAACTAAGTGTACATGCATACATTTAGCAAATACATATAATTAGTACAATACAATACTATACATTAGTAAATAACCTATCTACGTCTGTGCCTATGTTTACCTTGGGTGGGTTAAAGGGATATGTCTCAGGGATGACAATATCCAATTTGTAGCTTCCACCTGGAAAAGAACAAGATTTCTTACACAGGGTTCGTACACTTACAGTATGACCTGTCAAAATTCCATGACTTTCCATGATTTTTTTCATGACTTTTTGAAATATTCCATGACCTAAGTTAAGCTATTTCCCTCCGGCAGTAGTGTCAAAAGAATCATTTATTCAGCTGAAATTACATTTGATTTTTGGACTTGCCAATTAATTTTTCAACTTTGGATCTTAATGCCTTTCATTCATAGAAAACATACTGATTTTCCATGACTTTCCATGACCTACACCTAAATTTCAGGACTTTCCAGGCCTGGAAAATGAAATTGTAAAATTCCATGACTTTCCAGGTTTTCCATGACCTGTACGAACCCTGTTACAGTAGTCCCTTAAGTTTTACATCAACTGCAGCATTTACACATATCTTTGTTGAGTACTACACTTTTTATTCCAATTTTCCTCAATGGTTAAGAGGTGTTGGTGTCGCATTCTGTGCAAACACTAATAATAATCAGGGGGTAAGCACTTCTGAGTAAGCGATAAGGATGCTTGTTAAAAAAAAAACCAGACAATCTCAGATAGAGCAGAGTGTAATTAACAGCTCTGATACAGTAGTTACACAGGTCCTCACTCATGCTGTTCTCTCCCTGAGTAGACAACTATGCCTTTTCTCCTTGCATAATGTGAGAGGACAAAAACTCGATAAGACATAATCTTAGCAGTGTATATGTTTCACATTGTATTTTCTTTCAAACTAACCTACAATGGAAAATTGGCATATGAAATATAATTGCTATCCCAGTCAAAAGGAGATTGTGGTGTCCCTCAAAAAATAAAAAAATGCATTGATCTGAGCTTGAGAACAGAGTTTATCACACTAGCAGCAGTACAGTGGCACCCCGCTATAACGAAGACCCCAATATAACGAACAACATTTGAAAGCCTGGCAGAGTTACAGTAAAATATGTGGAAACAAACCCTGCTATAACGAACCCCGCTAGAACGAATATTTTGTCCTGTCGCTCGCAGTCAGTAAAAACGACATGATGATATGAATGGTTGATAAGCCAAACACGACTCCTATTGGTCAAGATAGGGAAACTTTGACCTTCAAAGCTTTGCTTTATTTAAATGTAGCTGTTCACGTCTGTAGACTGTTTTGCGTGGTGTATATCACATTGATCAGCTTGGTTACCCCGCTATAACGAATATTTTTGTTGTTAACCAGATATTTCGTTATAACGGGGTATAACAAAGACCCCACTATAACAAACATTTTTTCCAGTACCATGACACTTCGTTATAGCGGGGTTCCACTGTACAACGCATTTGTCTTTTCCACAAGGAAAAGCATTCAACATTTCTTTGTATATCCCATATGAAATGTATCTTTCGATCACCTAATACATAGTTGACACTGATGCTAACTAATTCCTGCATGTGTTTCAAGAAAATTGTCTTTGTTCATAACAGAATAGCACCACAGGGATAGCACTGTAGACAGTCGGTAAACTTCTGGTAAGATGTAATAGGGAGTCAAACTACATGTAAGATCCCAGATGGTTAATGTTAACGATTTTGGAATTCAGAGGGTATGTAAGGGAGGGGGAGGGGGTGGGGGTGAGAGCATTTTGACGAAAGGCAACAGGGGATAACATGGTCATGTTGCCCATGGTGGGGTATGAATATTTTCTGAAATCACGTGCTCCTTTAGGCGGTTTAGCTAATAATAGCTTTGCTTATATATTCCTGAGTAATAGTTCCACCAACATTTGCCTTCTTCATTATTAATCAAAAAAGTGTGTTTTATCAATATGTTGAGTATCAGGAATATCAAACAAATCTTAAAGTTGATGCACACCAGACATTGAAATGAAACGAAGTGTTATACAGATAATGTGATGGAAAAACTTACAATAAAATTAAAAGTCCTGATCTGTTTTTAAATGATTACATTCACATATTGGAGACAACAGAACATTATCTTATTAGTGTGGAAAATTTTAATCATTTGAAAGAGCATCAGATATCTTTATTTTGAAATTTAGCCCCAGATAGGACATTAAGCATCCCTCTGTTGCTTACAATTATATGCTTTAGCCTTTGTATTAGTAATGTGTTGACACCGGTTATAATGAAACCAGGCTTAATACAAGGCAAGGTTAAAAGTCTGCACAAGACTAGTGGCCCAGAGCTTATCCCTGTTTCTGTAGAATGAAGCGACTAGGAGTGTTTCTACTCCCCCCTGTTAGTCCACTGAAGGGTTACCCCCAAGCATTAAATTCACTGGTACCCATTTATAGCACCTGGGTGGAGAGAGGCACTGAGAGAGTAAGGTGCCACTTAATAAAGTCACCCTGAAAATTAAAACTCTTTTGTGGGTTGCTATGGTGTCCCTATTAATTGAGTTCCACAGTAGGTATTTTTCGATGCATTAGACTGAAAATCGTGATCATATTCACACCTCTCCATCAAACGTTGTAGTAAAAAGTGTGGATTGTATGTACAGCAAAAGAGACCACGACAAATGACAGGTACATGATAAAATTTTGTTCTGTATGCCTGCAAAGCTAAAGGAAATATTTTGGCTACGTTCTCTAAGCAAACTTTCCAACAAAAGTGATTACGACAACATATTTTGATTTGCCAGGTTACAAATGCAACAATCGACAATGGCAATCAGACTTCAGGAAGAAAAATGTGACATGTACTTTAAACCAGGCACAACAGTTGAATACTCCTTTACAACTTTATCACTTAGGAATTGAATTAACTAAGTCAAGAACATCCTAAATTAGAATAAACTACGAATTACCTTCGAATGGGGTGTCAGGGGGTCCAGCTATTTCTCCACGAAGCCTCGTATATGTTTCGTCGACTAACTCTATTTTACACTTCAGGACCTACAAAATAGAGATCGACTTTGGATGCTATTGGCTTTCACGCATTCATACGTAAACATATTATTTTTTTAAGGAGGAAAAGAAGCTTGGGTAACTCACCGGTAGGAAAGAGCGGTGTGAATATACAAGCAAGACATATCTCGTTAGAAACAAAAATGTAACACAAACCTCTTCGCTGTTCACGACCTCTCTAAACTCCCTCTGGACTCTCTTTGTTGCAATATTAGCCATTCTAGATATTTATCAATTGCTGCAACAAAAGGGGCTGAGAAACAGTTGATCTAAGTTTCTACATGTGTCCACATCATCTTCCCACACGGATCTCTCTCCAAAGGTTTACAGGAAGTCACTGGGAGGGTACACGCGCGCATGGACTCATGGGTACGCACTTGTAGACCAGTCTCTGCGCGTTCCAATCCTTTTCAAGGAAATATATGTAAAAATGATCCAATGTACAAAGAAACAGCAAAGCGTTTTATTGTCATGTTTGTCTCCGCTGCTAAGTTATTTTCTCAGGCTTTCAGTTAGTGTGTTTTTAACCATGCTTTTGGTGCTCTATTCAGTATCGTAAAAGGACCTAAAAGCGCCATGGTTTTGAATAAAGTTGCTATTTTTAGATGTTGATTCATGTCGGGGGGTTTGGGGTGAAACTTTCATTTTCAATGTCTCCGAGTAATGATTCACCTTAGGCCTGGTTTAAACGTCGCATTTTACATGCGCCGAATCGAATTGCCAAGTTAAATGCATGTAAAATGCGACGTCTAAATCAATTAAATGCGACATGTTTCAATTCGATGCGAGTCAGTCGAATATTCGACTGAAGCTCGGTAGTTGATTTAAACGCCGCATTTTACATGTGCCGAATCGAATTGAAATTATGTAAGTAATTATGTTTACTCGAATGGGAATTTAAAACACGTCGCTCGCGCTCAGCAATTTTATTCGGCAAAATAATGCGACGTTTAAATCAAATCAGCCTAACGTATTCATTCGAGTCGACTAAAATTAGTATTTGATTCGGCGCACGTAAAATGCGACGTTTAAACCAGACCTTAATCACTAGAAGCGACGCTTATCTGAATCGCACCTCGCAGGACTCTGATTGCTAAGTCAGAAGGTTCATTGAGGATGTCACGCAATATCAGAAATTTTTCGCATTTTTGATAGGAATAAAACCCGGATCCAGACATCAATTTTTAATGCCAGGAATATTCATAAGAATCCGTTACAAACTCATGAAGGGATCAAAACTCGCCTGCTTTGCGTTGAATGTGACATCGTCAAAATGTCCATTAGTTATTTACTACTCAAATGGCATTTACTGTTTCGATACTTTTTGAGCAGGACTTGATGGAAAATGACATGAAGCAGAAGCATAACCAAGTTCTAGGTAATAAAGGGGGTAGGTTTATAAAGAAACTGTGGTGCTGCGTCGGTGGGAGTATTACAAGATAATTTGGTTTTATCAACTGGGTTGATAATGCCGGAATTGGCCACCGTAAAGAGATTCGGAAGCTAGACGGAATGTTAAGAAGGATTCCACGTTGTTAAGGTTTTCAAAATATCATTGCTTTTCTTTTACAACGGCAATTTTACTTCTTTGCGCATTTTAAAACAGAAGGGGAAAAAATGAGAAAAAATAGAGAAATTTGATACCAAGTACAAATGAATCACGGGAAAGGTCAGGAGCCCATCACTAGGAGTCTCCAACTACCCCATATTTCTGTCACAGCATTTTCACAGACCGATCTATTTTAGTTTGAATTTATCTCGAATTCAGATCTCCACTGGAACCTTAGTGACCAATTGCATTCACGAGCACGGACAGGAGCCCATTACCCGGAGCTTCCATCTTCCATACAGACCCTCTGAGTCAACCCTTTCCCGTATCTTTTTATTTTTAGAATCATCTCCCACCGAGGCTTTCGCGGGTTTCTTTTAAAACAGCCAATCATAAGAGAGCTGTGGTCTTCTATTGTTATAAGTCACAGGCATGTCACACGAAAGCTTTTCAATAATGGCGGAAAGCGAGGAAAGTTAATCCAAGGAAAGTTCTGATATTTATGAGCCAACTTCCACAGAAAACAGCAAGTCTTTCCGAACGCCGAATAGCGGCATATACAACACGCAAAACAGTCAACAGACTTGCGCGTAAACAGCTACATTCGAATTTATGTAGTGTCAGAACTACCAAACGGAGGAATAAACCTTACTTGAGAAACAAAAGCTCTATTAGATAGCTGCAAGAAACATAAGAACTGCTCTAGAACGTAAAGCTTTCTAGAAGTAAAGCTAAGGCGTCTGAGAAGAAAAACGCACGAGGACAGATATGTCATCCGTGACAGTCAATATACTGTACTTGCGAACAGTTCTAATCAAACAGCCGGTCTCGGCGTCACAATATAGAATACAAATAAGCAACACGTTCACGGAAAATCTCAAATTTAGTTCCGCGAAGACAAATACAAGTTTAGAGACTAAAAACACATTTTGCAATCTATAGAATTGAGCCTAAACAATGCTTAAACACATGGCAAATTACAGAGGTTCGAGGCGACATGCCGATAACAGCGGAAATCACGCAGACCTATGACCTCTAAAAATCTCAGCTACAACACGGGCTAACGGCTCAACTTTACTTAAAATTTCTCCTTATAACTCAGCATTAAGTGTCCCCCATAAACACGAGTGAAGCAAAAAGAAAGGTTAAGCTACCGAGCAGAGAACTGCTAATGTACAAATGTCAAGAACCGCAGGAGTCGTTACCGGCTTGTCAACCCCATTTTACAACAATACCCCAATGTATGTTTGTAGATTAGGCATGCAAACTCCAGTCGCCGTTAACACGGACGTCTAAGCGAACAGAATGGAATGGTCCTGTTTGGTGATCGCAGTTTTGTTTATCCGAAAGTTACAACACAAGCACACGATCAGGAAACTGAGAAGCTGCCTCGAAGTCTTCGAGTGGACAAGGCGACAAGGCTTCAATTCCAAGTGAAATATAAAATGTCGACACTTAAAGCGGTAGCTCAGTGAAAGTTCCTTGTGCCAGATTTCGAGTTGATCCAAGTCTTCAGATTATTTGGTTCTATTCTGCTGCCTCTCCGGGAGTTTTCTTCGCTGTATATCAT
The DNA here is from genome assembly GCA_019787425.1 of Platygyra sinensis. Classification (NCBI taxonomy): domain Eukaryota; kingdom Metazoa; phylum Cnidaria; class Anthozoa; order Scleractinia; family Merulinidae; genus Platygyra; species Platygyra sinensis. The sequence continues at coordinate 22,009 of JAHPZR010034063.1, read as the reverse complement.
TCACGCTTGACGTTTCGTGATCTTCTTTTTTATCGTCAAGACCGCTAACACTATCGTCAGGCATCGCCTAGATCTTCATGACCAAAATCCATAGGTTTCCTTGCTTTTGTCGGTCCTTGGCCTCCAGCAAAATCCGAATCATACAGAACATCTCATTTTACAAGAAGTTATATAGCAACAAGAACGAAAAACAAAGCATAAAACTCCATAACAGACCATGAAAATACAAGACGGTTCGCACTGTTGGCGGTTCAACACGTATGAATGCCACCTCCAAGTTGTCTATTACTTTATTAACTTCCAGTTAGCTTATACCCAGTTTCCCTCGGTTGTAAGATTGGAAAAAGGGATCAAAATAAAAAGGAAAATGGGAGAGATCGGCCTTCCCCTTGGGCCGCCATTTTTCTTTTAGGCTGTTATGCGGACGTCGGCGAAAACAAGATCATTTTCGCGGGAAATAAAGAAGTCCCGCAGATATCACAGTTCTAAAAATAAAAACATACGGGAAAGGGTTGACTCAAGGGTTCAACTGAGATGGAGGCTCCGGGTAATGGGCTCCTGGCACGGGACAATGCCGACATGATGTCGACATGTTTCACGTGAGGCCGCATTGCTTTATCCTTACTGAAGGGTGATCATGTAGACTGGAACTGGTCTATTTCGCGGGAAAAACATCTAAATTTAGACTGGTCTGTAAAAATGCCGTTGCATTGGCTTAATATGAGAGTTGCAGGCTCCTAGTAATGGGCTCCTGGAAAAGTAAAGTGTGTTTATTGCAGGACGTATGATGACTACTACAGACTGAGAAACGAGCAGATTTATTGCCAGAATCCCCGCATAGTATTAGTGTAATTTGGCGGTTTAAGCAATTTGAACGCGAGTGCACAAAGCGACGAAGCGGCGAAAACGAGCAGCGAAGCCTATTTCCCAGTCACCTCGCGGCTTTGGCGCTCCGTATCGCGGCTTCCCCACATTCCTAGCGCCCTCAAATTGCTTAAAAACCGCCAAGCTACGCAGGCTAGCGCAGCACGTGTGCTACTGACCGTCAACTTTTGAATTTATCACCAAAAGCCAACTTTCTATCAGGCGCTCGCCGAAATAAAAGAACGCCTAATCGCTGGATTACGGTGAGAACTTAAGTCTGAGTTTACGTTCATAAGAAAAACCTCTTTTTTTATGGTACAAATCGAATTATCCTACAAAACCTCTAGAACATTTCTCAGCTTATCGCTTATTTTGCATCCCTCTAGTTTCCAGCGCAAGGCACAGAAGTCGGTTTCTTCCAGCACCATTCTCCGTTCACTTTCATCCTGTACGGCTAGACTGTAGCAGTGATAGAGGTAACGTTCGGAAAACGCTGCTATAGATGTAAACACCTCCAAATCAAATGTTCGAACGGATTTGTCGACATCCAGAAGATCAAGAATGGCATTGACTTGTTCAGTGTTGATGGACTGAGCGTACAGGTCTCGCAGCGCGTTTTGTAACTCCCTTTTGTTTATAGATCCATCCCTGTCGCGGTCATTTTTAGTGAAATAATGCCGAAATAGTGTTCTTCGTCGTCCGTGGACGCGGCAGAACTGCGAAACATATTGTAACGGAGAGAGCAGTTCAAGATCAAGCATGTCCATTGGTAGCTCAAAGCGACAGCTTCGTCGTGACAGTGAGTGGGGACCTTGAAGCCATGCTTTACCACTGTCCGATTTGACACGCTTGCTCTCTTCCTCTTCCAGACTGCCCATGATCTTTAGCGCCTCCACTGACGGCGCGCGAGGCCCAGTCCCACTCTGTGAGGTAGACGACGAACTCCGGGAAAAAGGTCTGTTTTGATCCCGCATAGCGACAACGTTAACTCGAACCAACAAAAAAAATTAACTGAAAACGTTAGAAACCTTAAACCTTAAAACCACTCCCACAACCCTGTGATTTCGAAGAAATCCAAGGGAGATTGGCGAGTTAAACTCCGCCGTCCAATTCGAGGCCTTTCAACGTAATGTTGGATACAATACGGTTTTACGCACGAAGCTTGTAAAACTTGTTATCTAACTGAATTAATGCATTGGTGTCCACAATTCATCATGATGTAAATGCTGACGAAGTCCTGAGAGTTTCATTTCCACGTACCGACTAGATCCTGCAAAAGACAAAAATAAAACATAAAGTATACTAGAAATCTAAACAAAATCACCAATTTCGCGTCTTCCTAGTTGGACGCAGCCCTTGACTGCTAATTGCTTCTCGTCAAACACGCAATCTCTAAAGTTCCTGCTTTTTGTATTGCAAAAATACTGAAAAGCATCTCTTACCTGGTGATTCGAGATTGTTATCTTCGCTGTCAAGGAGAGCAGTGGATGTTTGTTTTGAGAAAAATATTTCTCGTTGTGTTTCACAGAAAGCACTTCTTAACAACAAGTTGATCTTCTGAAGCTTCCTAATAATGGTTACACTCTTAATTTTGACGTTCGCGTTAAATTTTTGCCAATGTGTACACAAGCTACAACGTATAAATTTGCATTTCTTGATATTAACTAGCCGCAGAACTGCGTTTTTCTGTAACTAATGTATCTTTTTCCTTTTTCATCGTAAAATAAATTGCCACAACAATTTGGGTATTGTTGGCATCTATGGAGAGTAAATGTGGGCTCGCTGGAAAGTGAAAAAAGAATTATTTATCGAGCCAGATCGAAGCCGAAAAAGTCGCCTGGAAATTCATGCAACGTTAAGGACAAACATATGTTTTGCGAATAGAAAAAACTTAATCTGAATTGCAAATTAACGGCAGTTTCTTCCAGTATATGCAATATTAATGTTCTCCTGTCAATCAAGCTAAAATCCTAAGTGGTCAAGGAGATCTATTGGATGCGTTTTGATCATTAAAAACAAGCTAGTCCCATCAAAGTGACCACGTAAAATTTAATTTAAAGTGATCGCTTCAAAACAACGGTTGCTTGCGGGTTAGTATAACGAGGGAAGTGTGGTGACAACTAGCTTGTCGCAGGGAACTTAGAATATCAGAAGCACAAAGTGGTGAGCAGCTGAGAGAACTCCGAAAGTTGTCCCGCGATTGTTACGTAACAAAATTCAGAGCTTAGTCGCCAGGCCTGGAGACTGGAATTTGACGGGGGGGCGGGGGGGGGGGGGGGGGGGGGGGGGAACACAGAGGAGTGGGTACGAAATAAGCCAAAGCCGCAACGAAATGTTTTCCGTGTTGCAGGGGAAATAAAATGGCTTTACGGGCCCGAAAAGTTTCCGGGCCTTTCGAGAGAAGGGCCATGACGGACATGGACTATCAGCTCGGGTGCTGTTAATTACGCGAATAACGAGTAGACGAACTTGGCTGGGGTGAAAGCTTGAGTGAACACAGGCTCGCTGCACGGCACTCGTTACACAATGCAAGAGGTTCAGGGTCGTTTGTCTCTCGTCAGTAAATCATCAAGGGCTCTCAAAGATCTGGACCTCTCGGGAATCATTATTTTGTAAGTATGGAGAAACGGATTCGAATCTTCAGCGATGAAGGAGGTCTGGTAGTATGGAAGAAAAAGTAAATATAATAAAGCTAAATCTCTTGTCTTCTTTATTGTTGATCAAACTACATGGCTCAAAGGCGTCTTCCTACGCCCGCGCTACTAGCGGCTCGCGGTATCACTGCTCGAACTACACTCATAGTCACGCTCGTCACGCTCACAGTCAACACAGCGGTTAAACGTCTGCGCATGTGTGAACAATAGGAAAATATTAGCAGAGCTCCGGCGGCCCGAAGGGTTGCCAAGCGGAGCACCATAATTATAGAAACAGAACCACATGTATGCATAGAAATAGGAACCCATGCAACTCTTTTTTAAGGTCAAAATGGCTAGCGGCATGGATCACGGGCACGTGCGCCAAACGACGACGACCACCACCACGAAGACGACGACGACGTCGCGCAACATGGCGGCCACTTAGCTAATACCAAGTCATGCAGTCTTGGATTACAGCATGTATGCTGTAATGAAAATTCCTGGATTGATACTTGCGCAATACAAATCATATATCTTTGATATTAGGTATCCGCCGGCATCCATATTATGTTTAATTGACAGCTGTCATATCAAGAGATCCGCTGACCAGTATCACATGACCATTTCGCGGGCTCAGGTTAAGGGCTCATCAAGGTCACGTGTTTTTTAAGTTGACGGCTGACCAAGTGCTGGCAATCGATTAGATCACGGGCTCATGTCAAGTTAACTTGTTGAAAACAGGGCAAGATTGTTCGGAAGCCGGTTAACGCTAACCCAGGTTTAAGAGTTAACAAATTATAACTTCTTCTCCTATATAAATATTTTTTGCTGCTTTGTTTTGTGTATATGGTGATCATTAAAACCTCACTAAAGACAGGAGACCAAACAATATACAGAAAACCTCACCGCACAGTTACAAAACTCAAATCAAAATTCTACCTTTTCCTTGAACAACCAGGCCCAGGAGCCGCGCTTTTAAGCTGGCCTAAATCTATATATTATCCTCTTTGTTGATCAATATTTTCATGACATTGCTCTTTTAATGGATCATCGGCACCCTATAAATGGCATTTTCCTCGTTATTTATATATTTGAGCTTTAGCTTGTACAATGAGAGCTGACAGAAAAAAAGAGTTAAAAATTCTGCTACTTTTTGCTTGTTGTAGGTCTTTCTTTTCCGCGGTATGTATTTTCCGTGCTCCTTGAATTTTTTGTCCGCCTCGACTTTGCATTTAGTGCACCAGTTTGTCCCCGGTTTGTAGTTTGAAAAAGACTTTCCAACCTGGTCAAAGACCTGGTACAAGCGGTTTGGGATCGGTATTTTGGCCAGTTTTGGGCTATGCCCCCATGAAAATGGACACCAACATCGTTTGCTGTTTCGATTAATCTCGTTCATGTGCTTCAGACAAATCCAGGATCCAGATGGAATCCTTGCCAAAAAAAAGTTTTTCCAGCTCGTCTGAGTGAAGCCGAATCACTGCAATTGCCTTTTTCCTCTCCCGTTTTTCCTTCTCTTACACACCGTTTGTCGTGCGTTTCTGGCGTCACGCATCGTATGATAAATAAAAACAAATAAAAATATACTATGCCGTCGGCTTGTAGCATGACAAGGGTTTTCAAAACTTGTGAACATTTTGGTAAAGCTCAAAACGAAATGGTAAATCAACAGAATACGGGTATCTTAATAAACTTTGTGACTTAAGTCTTAAGTTTTCCTTTTTCCTACTTAATTTCTTTTCCTTTTACAGATTTCTATGAACGGTTTATTTTATTTTCGTAAATTTTGCTTGACACCGGTTTACATTTTTGCGCGAGAAATTAGCGCGCGGCTGCCAAAATGTACCCGTTTGCGGATGCTCGATGTTTGTTCTCACAGTCAACAGTCCTCACAGTCACGCTAGTACGCTTACTTGTTTTGCGTTCTTCCCCACCGTTTTCGAGGAAACAAGAGACAACTCGCAGACCAGCTCAAAGGTAACTCATGGAACGGTACGTGCTACACGCTTCTGGTGTGATGATAATGGCGGGCGAACTTTTAAGATTTAAAGCAGAATAAGTCGAATAACCCTTTACTCCTTAAAGGCACCCAAGTGTCATGGCCTTTGTCACAAGAATTGTCTTGAAAACAATGTTAAAGATCAGTGGTCTTTAAAGTAAAAAGTTTGTCACCCCCTCCTTCACACTTTAAAACCGTGATTGTTCTCAAAATGCCTACCTCCTTCATAGCTGCTGATGCCAATTCTTAAATGAGCTGCTCAGTGGCTTTCAAATGGTGCATCGTACGCTGGCAGAGAGTCTTATATTTGCTCAGATTTGCTGATGTTGGAAAAAGTGTCCTCAGGTATGTCGTTCGGTCTTAGGGCCAGTAAAGAGGGAAACAACTAAGTCAAGCGTTACATATCAATACTAATATTCGGAAAGGAATTAACTGTTAGATGTTAAGATCTTCCGTTCAAGATAATTTCCAGGAATTTGCTCAAAATATTGGTAAATAATGGTGTTACTTGAAAATATGCTACGTTTACATCTGAGAACAATAAATTTACCGATATTAAACGAAATGCTGAACTTGGTCACTGAAGTAATCTTAAGTGTTCCTTTCCATGTCACCAGTTATGAATATGTAGCTATCCTACATTTAAGATCCATACTTTGTTTTCACTAACAAAATTTTGCTCGAGATTCTAACATCACATCACCTGTGCAGACCAAGATCGACCTGTCCAAACAACAAAACATATTGAAGCTATGCATTTACTGTGATAACGATAAGTTTATGATTCTAAGCAAAGTGCGGAACTAATTTGCCATAAAGATCTTCAAAAGAGCAAACGCCCTTGTATTCCCGAATGGACCGGTCAGAATGGCGCTGAGGAATGATTAAGAAATTTAAGGATGAGAGCTAAACAAGATGCACGACGAATAGATTGTGTGTCCTCTTCAACACCGAGGACGTTTCAAGTTATGCAACAGGAATGTGGCCGAGAAAAAAACCCTTCACTATCATTTGTTGTATTTTTAGTTTTTTGTAAAATGTTTTCGATTGCATCACAGAAGACTCCTGCCATCTTGGCAGCTCAATGTTTCAATCAGACTAAAAGAGAGAAATCAAATTGCATGTCTTTATACACCACAATAGTTTATTTACAACTTTTATCTTTTAATGACTAAACAGTTACTTTTTACAGCTTTAGTATAAATAAAGCATCATTTACATCATCTATTACATTGGAATAAACTGTAGCTTTTTTTAAATAAGGCAAACTTTGTTGCTTATCCTGCAGGAAAGCAAAATAACTGGTTATGTGATAAAGTTATGTGTCGAGAAAAATTTACCCATCCTTAAATTACTGAACTGTTCTTTATGCATACGTTAGTGAATTAAATTTTATACAGCATAGTTCAAGCTCTCTTTGTTTTATCTTAGTTTCTAATTAACAATAAGACTAAGAGCTGTCTTTGAGCAAAGACAACAAGGTGAAGGCCGAGTAGCCAAGATGACTATCCCTCATAGAAAACGAAGGCGAATAGGCGGTCTAATTGTTTTAGTAGATACCCCGGCTTAAAGATTACAGCACTAAACCTACAATTTTGTGTGTTTATGGGCCACTGGCACACATTTATATGTGATTTCGTCAGTTGGTTTTGTGCTCGTCGAACATTCTTATTGGTGGAAATAGCATTCTGAGCAGGATCGTGTTTTTGTCAATCTGGTGCCGAAACGAAAAAAAACTTTCTGCTCTAGCCGGCCATAAGTTGCAAGGTTTTACTGCAGGCCGAATTGTTCGTTTCAGTGAAACTGGTTTTGATTCCACGACAGACAAACAAGAAGCCCACATTCTATCAGTCTATCTAACAGAAAACAGCATTGACCTTTTTTACCTAGGAAGACGAACTGAATGCGTGTTGAGTTTGTTTGTAGACGCGGTGCCGTCCTAGTAATTTCATGGATTTGGAGAGCGAATAAACAGATGTATTATTCATGATAACTATAGGTAAATACAAGACGGATAAAACATGCGAACTTGTCTGAACGGTGAATTTTGTAATTTTGATTTAATTTTTTCTTTTTATGCACGAGTTTTATCTTCTCATTATACGTCTGACATGTATAATTCTTCTTCCTAGGTAAATACGGCCATTGACTTGCAGGTAAAACGCAGGTGAAAACTGGAAACAAGCAATATGAAGGGGCCGCTTTTCACTTCTGAGGTTTCAATTGAGCTTACATTATTTCTCCTTGTTCATTTTAAGTTTCACCTGCTATGCAGTTCAACTTGGCTCGCATTAGTTAACAGTGAAAGGAAACATTCTGCAAAGCAGTTTCAAGTTGCGTTTTCCAAGAAAGAAACCTGTCAAGTGCAAACCGCAAAGGTTAACCCGAGGGGGAATCCCATATGAAGAAGTCGGGAATGCTCGTCGGTAAACGTGAGGTGAATCTCTGCTCGAGACTAGAGCTTCATTTCACGCCGACGGAAAAGATACCAGTTTTCGCTTTAAAACTGACGAAATAGGCTCGATTATGAGCTGCTGATCGGGAGCTAGAAAAACGGACAGGAGAGACCGAAGGAAATCGAGCCTGAAAATGAAACAAAGTTTTTTGCTTATTTTTTTAATAAAATGCAGTCAAAAAGAAATTTTGACAGCTAAAAGTAATAGCATTTCGTCTCCAACATCCTAAGTGAGACCAGAATCCTTGATTTACCCCCCTTAGCGAGACCACGGACATCCCTGAATTTTTCATATGGGATTTCTACCCTCGGAGGGTCAAGCTTTTTAAGTTACGATGTTTTGCGAACTAATTTCGGTGTAACCTATTTGTCATGTCGGCGTCGATATAAGTCACCAAAGAGTTTCAATCTCAAGTTGTTCGACGTGGTTTGTTTTAATCCGAGGTCTGCCGGAAATCTTCGTTTCCGCACAGTTCGTGGCAATAGAACAAACCTCGTGCTCCGCCTGTGGCTGCGACCATTCTCATCCTCCTTGATCTTCTTTAGGCCGCCTCCTTGCTTTAACGCGATGAAATAACCGCCGTTTTTGAAAGTGAAAAAATTCCTGTGTAGTTGAACGGTGAAAATGGATCTGGTTTGGTCTGGTTGGGACTAAAGGAATAAAAACCAAAATTAAGCACTTATTTAATATATCCAACACTAAAGACCATGTTCCACCACATTTCCAAAACCGAGAAGAGAGTTGAAAATACGTATCTTTGACGAACCTTGAGGACTTTGAAGTGTTTGGAAATGAAGTCAAATTAACAAATTGATGCCCGTTTTTCATGCGTCTGTCCTGTTATTGACCATCATTGTCAAAGCAGCTGTGGATAGCCGATGTTATGACGAATTCATTGTCAATAACAGGACAGTAAGGTTTATAAAAATTAACTTTTTCCTGAAGTCCCCCATCACTGATGAATGCAATGGGCTAGCATTTTACTGGAATACTTGAAGTCACTTTTAAGCATGCATATACCGGTAATTGTAGTTATACAATCATTTCCTAAAATGAAATTATATTTCGTATTTCATATGTTAAACATCTACTAGCTTTTGCTTAGGGGTGGACAATTTGACTTTTGAGGGGGAGGGTGGGTGACTAGGTACGGACACGAACTTTTTAAACCCTTTTTGTGCACTAGAAAATTGTTTTCTCGTTTTATTGTCCTCCGTGGTCACTGTCTGGCACAAGAATGTCTGTAGGATTTTTTTTTCAAAATCACCTCCCCCTCGCCTAACAAGTCAAGTGGTTCACTTCTTACAAGATCAAAACGTTGCACAGAAGACAGGTTGTGAGAGCGAGGAAAATCATCAATTAGGCGGCAATGTCTTGATGCAACAACAAAGTCTTAAAACTGACACTGAAAGAAATGAGAAAACTATACACACCTGGGCGGAAAGGGTACCATTGACTCCCATGACAAGATATAGCTGAGTAGCCACGCCTTGTATTCGCACCATGCATCCATTTTCACTGACCATCTGAATGTTCAGCCTCGCTATAAGCCGAAACAGACAAACCAGGTTAGCGTGAAAATTTAAATGAAGTCAATTGAGAGAAAATGACAGAACTAGAAAAGGTAGATGCTTCTGGGTGAGTCAATTGCCTCTATTGTTCCGATGTTAGGCATTTCTCGATTATGCTAGTAAAACTGACATCTAATGCTACTAGAAATTCTCGCATAAAGCCAAAAAAAAAAATACTAAAATAATGCCTGATTTCTTTTAAAAATGCCACTTGAATTCCAAAAAAATGCTTTGTTTTATTTCAAACAAAACGTACAAACTCTTACATTATATGCTCATATCAACAACAGGTGATACTTAATAATTGTTTGTTTATAAAACTTGGGGTCAAAATTAAAACTCTTCCAGCCAACAGCCACTAAACAGTCATATTTGAAGTACTACTATGCGCTGGGTACACACAGATGATGGAACTGGTCTATCTTGCAAGTTCGTGGCCGACGCCATCTTGACTGAGCTGGAGAAAGAGTTACCCGCTGACCACCCATACCTTTTTTCCGTTGGTGTTAGTATGTCATGTAACGGAAATAGACAATCTACACACACAAGTAACACAACACAAGTACACAAGTAACGCCCAAACAGTCGAAACAGACAGAAAACAACCAAAATTGTGAAACTTTAGGATTATTTATCCTTCTGAGTGCTGAAATCTGGATCACAGTCATGGAAATTGAGAGAAAATGCTAGCAATTGTTTTTCAAGAAAAAACGAAAAAAAACCGCCCGTTTTCCCAAAAATGCCGAAAAAAATGCCAGCATAATCGAGCAAGGCCTATCCGATGTGGCTTGTGGAATATTAGATAGGAAAAAAATATTATATATGTAGATAGGCACTTCCGCGACGCCGTCCACTCTACCGTGTTTCCGGTACGCTAAAATGCTGATATGTTGTGAGAAAACACTCCCATTTTCCCGTCCACACAAAAGATCGGGCCTAAAACACTGCACGAGTACATACGAGTAACATACTCGTATGCACTCGTATGTTACTTGTATGTATTCTTATGTCACACTTATGTAGCCGTATTTACCCTGGTATGTTACTCGTACGTACTTGTGTGTTGCACGTATGTATTCGTATGTCACTCTTATGCTCGTATATTTAGCAATTATTGAATGAGGCGAAGTAGGATATGAAGAATTCTGCAGATCAAGGAGGGTGTTATCCACAGAGGCCGAAGGCCGAGGTGGATAACACTCTCCGAGATCTGCAGAATTCTTCATATCCTACGAAAGCCGAATTCAATAACAATCTCGTCCCCAGGTTTTCTCGGTCAACGGTTCAATAATTTTCAGCGGGCTGCACTTTTGACGTCATTGATGCAATATGACGAAGATTCTTTCCAAATTTGGTGAACAGCAACTGGTTATGGTGAATTACGCGTGTGGTTTTAACCAATCAGAAACGGGGAAATATTTTGAATGAATAATAATTAACAACTATTCCATGAGCGCGCGTTGGATATGAGATGATAGATAGCCAACGAGGCGCGTAGCGCCGAGTTGGCTATAATCATCTCATATCCAACAAGCGCGAGTGGAATAATTGTTTTATTAAAAACGCCCTCAAAATATAGAAAACCTGAGACTACAATAAAAACAAAAAAAGCCCAAAAATCACGCATACGCTCGCCATTTTTGTGGATCATGGTATAATGGCTCATATACCATGATGGCTAAGCCAATGAAAACTCACGAATTGCATTATCCAATGATCCAGTTTTTATTAAATCCGTATATTACTCGTATGTGCTCGTGTGGTTTAGTCACGATCCCACTAATCCACTGTTTATAGTTTTCGTTTTTTATTTAACTGAAGGAAAACCAAGCAAACTTTTTTTCTTACACTTGCGTTTTTTTCACTGAAAACTTTTGAATAAATACCTTCAGAACATCTCAAACATACAACTGCTTTAATAAATGACCTCTCTCTGAACATCTTAGTGGTTCCCCGGGAGTATATCTTGCTTCTTTTTTTCACGCCTGTTTTCTGATCATTTTGAGATCAGAAAACGGCTAGCGCTGTTTTGTTGCCTTTTGGCTAGTTTTGCCGAGAAGAAAAGAAGAATTTTGTACGGTTTAGTTAAAAGCATATACCGTTTTAATTTTTTTAAAATCCCAGCCTTTGGCTTATTCTCAAAATATTCTTAAAATTTTGCAAATGTTAGCCCCGATATTCTTATAAAACATATTTTTATAAAAAAGAAAGAGTGTAATGCATATTTTAAAGTTTCTGTTGGAAGCAACGTGGACAGTGGCGAGAATGTATCAGAAAGTGTGCATTTTCAAACGAAACGGGTTAGTGTGACCTTGGCTGAAAATTCTGATTGTTTGTCGCTCTCTCTGATTGGTCGTTTATCGAGGGCGAAATTCACGTGCACAAAACGTGCACGCACGAAAACAAACAAAAAAGACTGAATCATGTAAAGTGCGACACCGACCTAGCCTACGACTTCGTCACTCTTGGTATGAAATTTTTGCGCTTAATATTCTCGAGCGCCTGCGGCACAGAAAAAAGCTTCGATATAACACGTAAGTCAGCTTCTCGGACCAATATTACTCAACACCGGCCGATCAAAAGGCCACGCCAAACATACAAGGTGGTACCTGCTATATCCGTTTTGTAGCCTTATCCCAGAAGTGACTGTTTCACGCCGCCGGTACATAACAGAGTTTTTTTTTTCCACAGTGCGCTATTACGGTCATTAAATTACTCCGACATCGGTTAAAATATAGCTTACATACGTGCACTTCAACTTGAACTTCGGAATAAATCCAATACATTGTAATAAATATCTCCACAACAGCTTAAACATACAAGTGCTTCAATACAGAAATTACCTCCCTCTGTACAGCTTTCTCAAAAAGCGCTAAGCGGCTTTTGCAGGGCGAATATCTTGATTCTTTTATTCACGACTGTTTTTTGATGATTTTGAGACCTAAACCACGTCACGTATCGTATTAACAACTCTTAGAAGAGTCTCCTTTACTTTCTCTTCAAATGTTTCAAAGAAGGTAATCGACAGATGAGTATAGATGTTCGGCCAATCAACGTTGTTTCAAAAGAATTAGACCTCTCTTGTGCCATGGTGCAAATTAGCAATCCTTTTTCGGTAGGTGAAAACATTTAGAATCCCTGAGTGGAAATGGGAGAGGCCTTGCTCTAGCAATGCTATGTGAAGAAAAAATATTTTGACTGTGCAGGCGGTTGCAAAATCTGTGGTTGTGATACTCAAATAAGTTGAACACTATGCCTCTTAAACTAGAATTGGATATTCGTTCAAGCGGTGATGCTTTTAACTTAAGGATTTAATCGGCTTCGTAACTGTAATGTACCGACTGTAGTTAAGCCGTCAAAGTGTCGCAGAGAAAACCTATATAGCAAACCGGAAAACCATTAACGACGTGTGAAAAGATACTCGTTTACTAATCGTATTTAAATGTTGCAATTCTGATCACTGTGTCCTACAGATTGCAATTTTTGAATGTTTTCGTAAATCTGAGTCTGTCATAGGAGACTACCGGTTAGTATCCGGAAGAACATTGCTGGGACCCATATTTCTCCGAGTGCTTGCCCTGCGTCACCACGCTGAAAACATCTAAACACATTAGAATTGTTTACTTGTAAAGCGACATTAACAAACGATAGTAACAAAGCCGAAAGAGAGTTTGATATTGTAGATTAACTTGTGACGGAAGGCCGACAAATATCTCAGTTTGTTTTCATAGTTTTTTTATTCTTTGATGACCTACATGCCGCGTTCTTTCCATTCACCAGCTAAAAACTTAAAATAAACTCAAATACTTTGCTTTAAACATCTAACGGTTTTGCCACTCGAGCTGCGAAGTAAACTGACTTCACCAAAATGAAAACTGAACAAATGTGTAATTAACGTGCCTAGGGGCGACAGCTATCGAGTCTTTCAAACAGTGTTTCTTTCATTGTTTCTTTCATTCGCTCTGGGTGAGATGGTTACACGCTGAGCACCATGCAGAGATATGTACGTAAGAGATCGGCTCCCCAACGAAGCTTTATTTCAAAGTTGAGCCAAAAAACCCTGGGTCTATGATAAACATATAAACATACTAAAACATTGTCTTGCAGGGCAACTCAGCTAGAACCCAACTGTACAAAACATTTTCTAATAACCGTGCTTAACTGATTTATCTAGGCCTAAAGGCGTGTTACTAGGCCTAAAATGACTGAGATTCGAAAAACCCTTCCAGAAAACGCAGAGTTTTATTTTTTTAAGCTTTTTCCAATTGCTTAAGGTCTCAACTGGCGCGCGCGATTTGCACTTTGCGTGCAACTCAGTGCATGACATGCTTGTTCCCCGAAAGCCTGTTGAACCGTGGAAAAATGAATGACCGAGTTCACGCCAGCTTGCTAGAAATTGCAAAGGAAAAGTTATTCAGGAGAAGAAGGCTTACCGTAATGATTCAAGGATTCCAAGGTTCCGTTCACAGTGCCATCAGGTAAGATCTGCAAAAACATCAAAGCCCTGACGGACCACAAGGAGCCGGGGTATGTGAAGCTTGGGGGCAGAATTGGCACACTCTCTCCGTCACACTGTGCGACATTGTTCATGGGAGAACTCGTGGTCGGCCTTGGTTTTCTCGATGCAGGTCTCTTCGGTGTAACTTGCTCCACGCTTTCTTTTGGTTTAGGCCGGCGATCTGCCAGGTGCAGAGAAGCGTTCAGGAGGAGAAGAGCAACCACGATGATTCCACGTCGCATTGCACTTGACAAGGACATGCTCTGAGCCAGGGCAAAACAAATAAAATGGGTTTACAGAATCACGTCCCGTTTTATGCGCGCCTCGATCAAGAGAGTTCCAATATCCAAGGAATGTAACTTTCTCACTAGCCGTAGGGTGAATTAAAAAATTAATGATATTAGACTCGACAAACTGAGTATTGTCTCAAGATAAGGGTAAAAAAGTAAAGCTAATGCGAGAAATACAAAATGATCGCTTGAGTGAACTCACCTGAAGTTGAGAGAAGAAAAGTGACTTCAATGCGCGAGAAGAAAATTTTTTAGCAGCAATTGAATCGCGGTGAAGCTTGACCGAGGAAACCGAAGTTGAGAGAATACGTGTCAACTTTGCTTAGCGAGAGAACATGTAAATCGCTTTTACAGCCACTTAAAAGTGCACAGTTTTCGAAAGTCACTTGACAGTTCGACGTGTGAATTGAGTTTCTATCACGATGTTTCTCTTTTTTGACAGAAATGTCTTTACACGGCCGAGCTTGCTTCAGAGGCTTGCAACACTCTGGGCCGAATGCAGCAAGAAGCACTTATATCTCTGTACGAGAGAGATAAGACAAAAAGTCAAGTGAAAACCACAGCAGGCGCTGTTTCCGTTTAGAAAACAAAAAGTTCCGTTCCTTTGTGTTGTGTCAATGAGATTGGCTTGTCCTTTGTAGCGTGTTGCGGAGTGGTTCGTATTAATTATAGCACTCTTTTCACACCATTGCACTCCATGAATCATGCAATTGACACCTAGGAAACGCTTTCAGCTTCTTAACGATCTCCCTTGAAGGACAAATCGTAATCAAAAATCAGTGAAAAGGCGGGCAATGTGTTGATAATGGCTCCATACAGGAAATTCTAACAGATAATCACGAGAAAGAGATCACGAAGAAGAGAAAGCTGGCGAGAAGAAGGGAACAATGGTCCTCTCAGGGGGCGGAGAACTCAGTCAATGAAAGGCACGTTCTGAGTGTCAGAACTCTACAGAGAGAAATAACTAACTGTACGACTGTATAGGAATAAAAAGGTTTTGCTTTAGGAAATTTCAACTCGATATTATCACCTGTCACACAAGAACACCAATTTGAAAGCGAATACAGACCGCAAAAAATCATGGCTGGATACACGGAAGAACTGAGAGCTTTACGCGTGTCCGCGAACTCAAAACATATCAGTAAAACTCCAGCAATATAGTCAACTCGCAAAAGTAACTTAATTATGCAAGAGCGTGATGTGTGAAAAAGCCAACAAAGAGGCGTTTATAAAAGACGTCGTTTACAACTCGGGTGCTTTGCTAAAAGAGATTTATTTAATCAAAGGGTGGAGTGCACTCATGGTCTAATTGAAGTTGTGAATCAGCTTGTTCATACCTTCCACAAAACCTTAATGAACAGACCATTGTTTCTATCTCTTGAGGCATGAAATGACATACCTCTTGTGTGTCCTTATCAATAGCACGCTATAAATGCGAGCAACTAAACTTCCAGTGTTGATCGGTTTAAGAGAACTAAGTTGGAAACTTCGTAAAATTTTCTAACCCGACAGAAAAGCTAGGCATCTGGTCGCTTCAGGATTTGAGAGACGCGTGTCGAAGCAAAAAAGAGCGGATACCGAGCCCACGAATTCTCACATTGTAAACTAGACTAATGTAAAAAGAAAGTGTTGTCCTGGTCTGAAATGAAGAGGGTAGGTTTGCTGGAAAGCTAGCATGGCGTTTGTTTACCTACAAATTTTCCCAAGGCTTGAGAGAAGTTGAACCGTTTTAGCTGTCTACGCCAGTGCTTGCAACCTTCTTCAACCGCTAACTGTCTTACTAGAAAGGTTTTGCAGCATTCTTAAGCTATTCTTCTTTCTTATTCATCTTTACAAAGGTGTAGAAAAAGAAACAATCCCAGTGAATGAGCTTTGCATTTAGCGTGCGCAGGTTTTCCATAGAGTGCATGTGTTTATCCAGATATTTATTTTACTGTTTTTCAAGAGACTGAAATCGTAAACGTGCGGATATCGACCATGCCTGAAGGCAAAGATCAGGGTAATATTGGTCAGTTTAAGTAGCAAGTTGCTTTTATGAGATGAAGATAAAGTAAAACAAAACTCTATCTTTGACGTCAAGTGTACGAAAATGAAAACGCTGGAGGCAAAAAAACAACAACAATCCTTATTGCATAGACTTGGCTAAATGAAAGCGTAAAAAAGAAATCAATAGAGGAAAAAATCATTTAAAAACTTACGTTAAACCCGCGTTGTAAGTTAAATACAGTTCCTAAACTTTCGTGACTTACAAAACCATCGAAATTATTTACTGTTATCAATTTGAGTGATCACAAAACAAAATATATAAAAAACAGACTTATAAAACACATGGAGTATCAAATTATAATAATTGCAAAAAATAAGAGTAAATGACGTCCAGGGAACAGCAAGGATAATTCATATCTTTGTTAAATCTCAGTCAAATAATGGCACGATAAAATGAAAATAAACATAAATATTTCTACTTCTCATAATTATAAAGCCTTCACAGGCGGCCAGTATATAAAAGCTGAAAAAGATGTAGGAGTCCGTAACATTACTCCCACGTTGTTATGGACTTGTATTTCCACTATCTGCCGGTTTATAACCGAATACCCATCGGGAAATAACTTTATCTTTATTCGACGTCCGCAAAGTTTGAATGAGATCTTTTTATAGTATATCAAACAAGCTTGTCTCCTATCTCTAATCTAAATCCTATTTTAAATCTGTTGGCATAATGAGGTATCTCAGAAGCCTCTCTCTGACCACACTTCACTCTTGAGATAACACCTCAAATCGAGTCTATATCTCTCAACCGTAGTTTTATTTAGCCACGTTTTCATTCCGCAGTACTTCATATTACGTATTTCAGCATCGTTTGCATTCATTCTCTGTTGATTTGGATCACAAAGACGTCACACGGCTGACCACAATTGCAATGTAGGAACTCGCACGTAATAAAACTTCAATTGACAACTGATTAAAAAACAAATTGGAACTACATGAAAGCAAACGCAATTTAAACGATAATTAGCAACCCGTTGTGCAATCAGAAACAAGGGTGTCCGGGAAGTCGTTAAACTTAAACCCACGTGTTTTTGTCCAACCCACACACTCTCCTATTTAGATTTTTCTTTTGTGCTTTTCTGGTGAGAACTAGAGCGCGAGACTCGCAAGATAACTTCCCGGGAAAAAAATCTGCATTTAGGCCCACTGGAGGAATTTGAAAATGAAGCTTTCTTAACACGGTTAGGCCTACCATGCACTCTAATCCGTCGCGAAATCAGAGCTTTTCGAAGGAATTTCAAAACGCCGGCTTTTGTTCTGGAGTGGGCGTAAAACACTTTGAAAACGGAATTTTTCGAAAGCGATGACGTCACGATTATCACGTGATTTCCTTGCCCGAGTTTTCCTCAAACGCAATTTCAAAATGACCGGTGCGCTTTCAAATTTCTCCGGTGTGGAGTGAACGGGGCCTTATTACAGGGAAAAAAAGACAAAATTTCTCGAAATATGTGAACAAAGCATATTAAAAGTTACAGCCATTAAAATGGCTTTCCAATCATTCAACATTCGTGCATCAATATGCCATCCATCAAAGTACACAACAAAGTGTAGATAATAAAGTGTTGCTTTGAAACACTCTAAATATAGCTTTTCATTTTTTTATCTGTCCTGAAACATTTGCTAATCTAAGAGTTAAATCATTTTAACGAGTTATCCAGCTGCAGGTTTTGCGCAGTTAACTGTGGATTACGAAGCGAGAGTAGCGGGCGATCCAAGCGGAACCTACCCGATCTCGCAGACAAACCCGCAAAACCGCCTGTTACAGCAGTGGATTTTTTTGAGAGGGTACTCAACAAGCGGCAGCAAAGTTCAACACCCGGTGGAAGGGGTACTTCTCAAAATTCTTGCCCCAGTGAAGGTCAAAATCTGCGATTTTCCTGCCCAGTTTCTGAGCAAATCGGCTAAAAACCCACACCCTTTGGGGCCGCTCATTTGGGTACATGCATATAAAGCTCATATAAGGGACTACCCTCTGGGTTGAACATCACTCGCTGAAATCATGGGCGAGAGTAGCAGACCGAAAGCTACATTTTTGTTAGATCCAAGCTAAAACGTAAATACTAATCAGTTCCTATTCACGGGTAAAACGCGTACGTTGGATATTAACAGTCATCTCCTTCACCCTTATTAGATATGAGATCGCCAAGGACTCGCGTACGGCCAACTTGGTTTCAATTATTTTACATCCAACCAACACGAGTGGAATAATTATGTTATTAAAAACAATTACGGAATATCGGTATATCTTGACAGAAGGACGATGATTTTTCAGTCGACCATGTTTGTTGGCGTGGTATAGTGGACCGGATATCCAACTGGTGGCTGCGTTAAGGCGAATTATTATTAATTTTTTAATATACATAATCCGCCCATTACATGTGCTAGATTATTTACATACACTAACTGCGATTCGCTGCTATAAACTCTGTTGAAATTACAAAATCCTATTTTAAACGAATCACTTGAGTCAAGGCGAAACGGGATCAACTACACAGGCAGTTCCTGCCGGATGGTAAAATATACAAAATATAAAAAGTTTACAAAAATAGTTTCGTCTGCTGACTGAGTACAACAGTTTCCAAATGAAGAGTGTTTATCTTTTCTTGAATTGTCAAGAGAGTCGATGGTTGATAGCAAATTTTAATCACCAGACTGCCCGCAGTTTTGGTCCTGCTGTTGCTAAGCAACTAATCTCGCTACGATGACGCGAGTTCTTTCTCTGTTCTCTGATTGGATAACACACTGAATCAGAGAATTTACGAGTGCTTCGACGAAAATTTGCGAAAACGACGCTTTTTAGCCGACACCTTGCTACAGGTAAACTTTAACCAGGCCAGGATGTGGTTCCATGAACCTAAGAAAGGGAAAACAAAAAATTTTGTTAAAAAAATTAAAATTTGTTAATGCGGGAAAATAAATACCGACATAAAAGTCGCAATCACGATCTTTTCATTCAAATAAAGATTGTATTGTCACTTGATTGCAATAAATGTAGTAGCTGTTGCTGTTATGAGGCTTCAAATTCGTAGCGCATAATTACTACACGTACATATTAATTTACTTTCCAAAACTCTTCTTGAATTACGCGAAAGATAAACAATAAATAAGTGTTTTGCTTATGGCTCGTTTGCTTATCGAAGGAACGCAACTAGATGTTTCCACAACGGTTTCACACCCACTATGCACGGCAGATGAAAATCACCTCACCTATAATTGTGTTTCTTGAGATATTCTAGAATAGCAGGCTTTATTCGAGCCTTTCCTCCACGGCTGTGATTTCCTCTTCCTGTAACTACGGAGATGGACTTGCAACCTTTCCTGGACTGACCACCGTGAGGATCTGGGAAAGACGCATGTCTTTGAGATACATAATACACTGTTTTAATTTTGACGTCACCCGCGCAAAGCTTCCTGGGAGTTGTAGTAAAGAACTCGCAAAGACTGGTAGTTTTAGTGAAGATCGTGAAAATATATTAAATTTATATTATTCTGTCTTGTTCAAAAACGCCATATTGAGAAAATTATTCTGGTTTTGCCAGTTTTCGACATAAAAACTTATGAGCTTATAATATGATTGAGAAAATTACTTTACTGTGATTGGCTGAGAGCAGGCCAATTGAAAATTCCTTTTTATTTGGACTGCAGTGCAAATTAAAACAGGCGCGTTCCCAATTTTCGGATTCATGTAATAAACAAGAAATCGTACGAAAGTTCGAACAATTAAGGATTTATGCTACTAGTGATGTTGAAAATTAAATCAAATCGCTCTCCCCGTAAAGCTCGTCCAATTTGAGAGAATTTTCAAATATCCATTGTAGTGTAATCTTAAATTGCATTGCATTGCGCTGCTAAAATTGAATCAGGGTTAAACAAATGGTACAAACGTACCGGTTCTTTCAGTCAACATGCGTTCAAGAGCTTCAATCGCCTCTGTAACGTGCAAACCGTGTAAATCAATGGTGTTGTCGTCTGTCGATTCATTCCTGAAGAGAAAGCAAAATGTAAACTGCAGTGCACAGTTCGAAAAAGAATGCCTCGGTGCAATCTGGATTAAAGCTGGATTAGAGCAAGGTACATCGGTTAAAGTGATATACATTGCTTATATTATTACAAATAGAGCGGTTTTCATTCGAGTGCAGAAAAGTAATTGGCTTTGCACTTACCACACCACATGATTGGTTCAAAAAACTCGCGCCACTTTTTCTTCCACTCAGAAGTAAAACCAAACGCGTTCGCACACATTTTCCCGCGCTTTGCGTCAGCTACATGTAATTACTTTGAGTTTTGATTGGTTCACTGTATTGTCTGCGTCCTTCTGATTGGCTAGAGTGATACGTTTTGCTTTTACGACACTCTAATGAAAACGCGCCAATATGCCGCAAAATAGAACTTGTATTTCGAATACTACTTCGAGTAGGTGTGCAGAATCTTTTAATACATATATATAGATATTTCCGGTCTGTAAACTTAAAATGATGGCTAAACAATTTACTGAACAAACTCTAGCGAGAAGCTTAACACATTGATGTCAGTTTTTTATGCGTCTGTCCTGTTATTGATCATGAATTTCGTCATCACATTGTCAAAGTAGCTGCGGATCCACGAGGCGATAGCCGAGTGGATCCGCAGACTACTTTGACAATGTTATGACGAAATTCATTATCAATAGCAGGACAGACGCATTAAAAACTGTCATCAATTTGTTTTTTTACGAATTGCCGGCTCTCGCTCGCTGACGCGTCGCATGAATTTTAAATTCATGTGTCTGTCTGCATATGGACAATAAAAATTAGCCAATGAGCGCGCGTGAATTTCTGCAGTTATCGTAAAAATCATGTTTTCACGTTTTGTCTATAAATCCCCCCCACCCCCCTCCCGCCGAAACAGATACACCTATACTCTCATCCCTACACTTCAGTCACTCCATCCATTGTCTTAAAGTCCCGCTGCACATAAAACCAACTTTTCAGCCCCATATTTTGTTTGAAATTCGCCACGGCAGACTACATGTTACTGTCCAGAGTCGGTTTCACGATGCCGATGTCGCAAAAACACCTTAAAGAACATTGCACTTCTTACTTCTGATCCAGAATTAAAGCCGCCGCTCTCGCATTGGCTTCTTTGATTTTCTTGGTGTGCAAATGGCCCTGAAAGGAAGAGATATGAAGATTAAGAGATTCCAATTCCTATCTTACGCTCTGTATGCTAGTACACATCCTTAGCTCAACCCCAGCAGGCTTAAAAGGATTGCAGCATTACAAGAACAGTTATGTCAAAATATGAAGACAAGGGTTGTTTACCATTTACCCAAAATTCCGGAAGTCTTGCTCAGAATCTAGACGGTAAGACCGACCGGAAAATTTTCGAAATAAACGGAATGTCCTGAATTTTTAACAGAAATATTATGAGTGGAAAATGTACTTACATTTGGAATTGCGATCAGGTTGAACTCCTTTCAGTAAATAATGAGTTTTTGCCGGAGTAAGTGCTAAATGGCCAATTCGAACGGAACTTTTTTTTTCCTTTTTTTTTTGCCATGTGACATTTTTGCGTACCATCTGCACAACGGTACAGGAAGCGGTTTCTTCATGTGAATGGTAAACAACATGTAACATGTAACTTAATATGTGAAAAAAAAAAATAGTTGGT